>JAOTRJ010000038.1:10559288-10570018 GCA_028564905.1 Leptodoras praelongus | reverse complement strand
ATTTTTGTTATATCGTATTTTTACGGTCCAGACTTCTGATCATAATCTGGGTTAGATAGTTCCTGTGATGTAAGTGCGTTCACGTGCTTGTTAGATTTCAGGCTCTTTCAGATGATGTTTTGAATGCGTGCGATATTTGTCTTGCACACAGAGAAAGCTGCACGGTAAGCAGGACGAGGACGAGGGCGCAGAGGAAGACACAGAGGAGAAATGCACCATCTGTCTGTCTATACTGGAGGAAGGAGAGGACGTCAGGTGAAGAGTGTGTGTGTGTGTGTGTGGTTCAAACCTTTGATCTTGAGAAGGATGCTATAGGATTGTCTGTCACTTGTTTCTCTGTCTCTGTTGCTGTCCTTATTTCTTTCTGTCTGTTGCTTTTTTTTTTTTTTTTTAGTTCTGTCTATTAGTTTCGCTGCATTGTCTCTGCTTTCTGATTGTTGCTTTCTCTTTCTGTCACTCTTTGTGCCACTTTCTCTCTTTCTGTCTGTTGCTGTTTCTCGTTCTACTGCTGTCTCTCGCTCACTCTTTGCCCCACTCTGTGTTCGGTGTGTTCTGCGTATGTTTCCATCACTGCTTCAGCTTGTTCTGTCTCTGTCGCGTTCTTTTTTTTGTCTGTACCAGTGTCTCTGTCTGTCACTTCTCTCTCTCTCTTCTTTTCTGCCTTGGATCTTGTTCTCGCTAACATCTGTCTGGTCTTGCTCGCCGTCCGATGGACCATAAACTCAGGATCTCCTGTCTGTCTGTTTTGCAGGCGCCTCCCCTGTATGCACCTCTTCCATCAGCTGTGTGTGGATCAGTGGCTTCTCACTAACAAAAAGTGCCCCATCTGTAGAGTGGACATAGAGGCCCAGTTATCCTCTGAAAGTTGATGCTGTTTTTCTAGTGACTTTTTTTTTTGGTCGTTGTACTGTTTTATGTTTTCTTTTCTTTTCATTTTTTTTTTCCGGTAACACATTCAACCAAAGATGGCATGAATTACTTGTGCAGATCCAAAACTGAAAAATGAAAAAAGAGAAAAAAAATTGACTGCCAGCTATCATAGTACCAATAATGCTAGAAATGACATTTTTCATTAAGGGTTTCAAATTTTATTGTATTTATAAAGCTTTATGTAGCTTTTCATTGTTTCAAAAGTGTCATAGTACATTTTTTTTTTGTTTTGGTTGGTTGGTTGGTTTTTATTTTATTTTGCATGGATCCTTGCAATGCATTTCTTTGCACATATAAATGATAACAGGCCTGTCAGGCTTTACAGACTTGCAGGCAAGAAGAGCTGCTCTGGTAAAGAAGCATTTTTATATACCTAATGCCTTGCTTTACTGGAATAGTATATCAACCTCCATTATAAAACATTGCAGGACTCATTTTATTGATCAGTATATTGATTAGGTTTATGTTTTTAGACGGTGTGATCTGCAAATTATTATTATTTTTTTTAAAAGCGAATCAACACATTCCTTAATTAGGAAGTGAGATCATGTTTAAGATGGGCTCTTGTTATCAGTGTTCACCTTCTCACAGCGTTCATCATCACTCTTCTCACCTCCGGGGATCAGCATACGTTCGTGTCCTGATGGATCCAGCTGTGCGCCTCAACCTCACCACTGGGGGGGAAAAAAAACCCTGAATGTCACCTGTACCTATCTGTTTTCAGTATCATTACAATCAGAGCTGTGTTAAGCCACGTGCTGTGTCTCGAAGAACCGTCACTGCTAGGTTCAGTGAGGATCTCTGGCACAAACACAGTCACCACACAGCCTGGAGGAATTATAAAACTGAGTATTGATTTCCTCATGCTTTCCTGGATTTTTTTTTTTTTCCCTCCTCTCCCTCCTTTGTCTCTCATCTCTTCGCATCTCTGAAAGTGACTCTTACAGGTTGATTATTCTGCTCAGATTAACACGAACTCTCCGATTAACACACACTCATGAGTGCATTCTTTTTTCTCTCTCTAGAGCTGTGCAGCAAACTGTTATTTTATGATTTTCCTCTGTTTTCTTTTTGCTGCTGTGAAAGCCTAACACTAATATTATTCTTAACTAGCTAACTTGCATATACTTGCACATGAGAGACAAAAAAAAAAAAACAGGAGTGCATTGAAAAAGACGTGTGCTGAAGTCATGGATTTCCTCTGTTTGCTGAGTTGTAGGAGGAAAAAGCTGTAATTTTGAATGGAGTGTTGGAATACAGTACTTAATGGCAGGTATCCATGCATTCATAGACTTAATGATCCCAGGGCGATACGCCTTGGGATTTACGTTAGGTTTTAAAATAATAATATTAATAAAGTTAGGTAACTCTTTATGATGTGTTGTGTTTCCTTTATAATAAAAGCTTTTGTGCATGTACCTGAACTCATAACCATCTAAATTTTAGCTTCTTTTTTGTTAATATGACCAGTGATCCTGGCGTCTTTAGTTAGATCCATACTTCATACTTGGACATTTATGGAGTTATTGTTTTAGCTGTCTACCACTGTATTCTGTACTTAAATAATGACATAATTTCAAAATGCAGCTTTTACATGAGTGTATTTACATCCAAATTGTGAACCTTACAGGAATTACAGCATGTTTTATGGCCAGGTGTGCTATTCCTTCACTGTTTTTATTCATTATTTGCAATGTGGCATTTGGATTTACATTCTGTGGCTGTTAAATCTCAATATCAAGTCTAGTAGAAATGTTGGGTGTGGCCAAATCAGCTATTTAGTACATTCTTAAACAGAAAGAATGCACTGGAGAGCTCAGGGACCACAAAAGGCTGGAAAGATTACAGAAACAAATATGGTGGTAGGTGACAAGAATTCTTAAAAACAGAAGGACCAGGTTAGAGTTTCTAAATATCCTGTACAGTTCTGAATGAGCCTATGGAGAAATGAGACAAAGATCATCATACCTGGAAATGGTGGGAAAAGAAGAGAAGGAACTGCTCATGATCTTAAGGACACCACTTCATCTCTGGAGCATGGCGGAAGTAGTGTTATAGCATGGGCATACATGGATGCCAGTGGAACAGGTTCCCTTTTATTTATTGATGTTACTGCTGACATGAGCAGCAGGAGTAATTCATGAGAATCAGGCTATACTCATAATTCAGCCTGAAGCATATTTCGAAATAAACCCATAACTTTTTAAGGCAAAGAGGTGGATTGATTGGCCAAGTCAATCACCTGTCACCTGACCTCAGGTTCAACTGAGCATTCATTTCACTTACTGAAGGCAAAATGCCTCAAAACAAACAAGAACTGAGAACAGCAGCAGGGAAGATCACCAGCATCTGATGAGGGCTATGGGTTCTGGACTTTGAGCAGTCATTGACTACAGTCGATTTGTAACCCAAGTATTGAAATTACTATTTCATCTCAGTGATTATCTGTCTAACTGTCTGTCTGTCTGTCTGTCTAGCGTATATAAGCAGTTATCTAATCAGCCAACCATGTGGCAGCAATGCAGCGTAAAAAATCATATGAAACATCAAACATCACAATGAGGAAAATGTGATCTCTGTGGTATGGTTGTTGGTGCCAGATGGGCTGCCTTGAGTGTTTCACAAACTACTGATCTCCTGGGATTTTAACACACACACAGTCTCTACAGTTTATACAGAATGGTATAAACAACAGCAAAAAAAAATATTGTCTCCAAATTTTGCTCAGTTATTCTTAAATTTAAGCTCAAAGTTGATAATGGGCTTTAATGACACATGGGCTTTGTGTACGCTTACAGTGCATGTGCAGGAATAAATAAAGCTTTGTTTACATTTATAGCATTTGGCAGATGCCTTTATCCAGAGTGACTTATGTTTATCTCATTTACACCACTGAGAATTGGCTGCCTCGCTCAGGGGTCCAACAGTGGGATCTTGAACTGGTTTGATTAAGTTATCCAACAGGTAAGGAATCTAATGACATCCTCAGGTTTCTGTTGTTCCTAACCTCTTGTCCATCTATAGTTTTGAAAGTGAACTACATTGTTCAGATAGAGAAAACACCAGGAGAGTTAAATGTGGCCCTGAATTCATCATCCTCATTCTGAAGTGTCCTGCAGTTACATCTTTCCTCATCCACATATAGAATTTGTGATAACATGGCGCCAGGCCCACGACCTCCTACTGCGCATGCGCCCAGAACCTCCTCACGTAACCCTCACGCATCTACGTCTTGACGTCACCACCCACTGAGGTAGTATCAGCTCTGACGTCCATTCGTCGCTGTGCCGTACAGAAGTGGAGAACTAAAATGGCGTCCGGTGCCATTTCAGCAGAGACGAAGTTGTTAACGGATATGCGCGTTGTTGATTTAAAAACTGAGCTCAAGCGCAGGAACCTGGACGTTACAGGAGTGAAAAATGTTCTTATCGCAAGACTGAAACAGGTCGGTTCGTTTAAGCTCGGTTTAGCTAAACTGTCGCGAATGCTAGCATGCTAGCTGTGCAGAAAACAAGGTGCAAGCTAATTCGCTATCAAGAAGCTAACTAACGCTTAAAACGGTCTCGTTGCTGTTAGCTTCTTTTATTATATGATATGCACAATTTGCAAATAAATACATGTGTATGTGCATAGTATATGTGCATAAAATGTGTGGGTAATGTTTACGTTATCGTAACGTTACTGGCGTAGCTTGTTATGGCGTAGCTTGAAGCATGCTAGCTAGTTAATCAGCTAGTCCATTTTTTTCTTCTAACCTTTAACGATTTTGACAAATGCCGAGCCGTTTTTGTTTTGTCCAAACAGAGAAGGGATGTTTTGTAAAGGGTAAACAAGCTCGCCTTTGTGTTTGTAACGGGAGGAGACGCTTCCCAGCCGGAGCAGCCTGCAGGGCCCGAGGCGCCTCAGAGCCGTAGCGGTGCTTGTGAGGGAGGACAGCGCTGCTTTTTGTTTTTAGCAGGCGTGGTTTGGGAGTCATTAGCATACGCTCTCTTTTTTTTTTATTTCTCTCTGAGGCTTAGAATTATTTACAGCCTGCGTGTGTTTTCTCCCCACTTGGTAGTAAAGACCTGCTTTTAGAGAGTAAAAACTGATCTGTATGACAAAAGGGGGGAAATGGGACATATAAATGCTTTTAGGGCCTCAGAAAGCTGTCCAGGTCCACCAAACCACATGAAGTGTCTCCAAACTACCCTGGAGAGATTTCTGATAAAGTGATTGCTTGGTTGAGGGTTTGAGGACAGACCAGTGTGTCTCACAAGACTGTGAGAAGGGACAGCATGCAGTCTGGAGTTCCTGGTGCATTTTATGGGCTAATGTGTGTCTTTGCATGGAAATGGAATTTGGACAGTTTGTGCATGAAAAAAAAAGAGTAAGTGGTGTAGCTCAGTGGTTAAAACATTGGACTATTGATCAGAAGGTCATGATTTCCGCTTCCCCCTGCTGGGTCCTACAGCAAAGCCCTTAAACCTCAACTGCTCAATAACACACATGTAATTTTACATTTAGGCATTTAACAGACATCCATATCCAGAGCGACTTACAAAAAGTGATTTAAGGTCAACGGTAAACCCTTGAAAATCCAAACTTTACTTCTCCGAATACTATGACCCATCTCACAAGCTCCAACTATTAAAGCGTGCTGAAAATCGAAAAAGAATCTTGATAATTTGTCGTTCTCACAGTGGAAAAAGCTATAGAAGCTTTCATAGATGTCTGTCGCTTTATATATATATATGTCGTTGGTGGATGCAACCACTGATGTGATTAGGTGGTGTTGCTATGTATTTTTTACTACTAATAAATGAAAACGAAGCCATTTTGGATTTCAAAATGGCAGAAATAAAGTTGAATTCCTATAATAAAACATTACTGTGTGAGAATAAAAAAAAAACAACAACAACCAAGAACTGAAATCTTACATTTTAATAATTATGGCATTATATTTAAAAAGAGAAAAATAATTTGTTGGTTGTTTTTGGGTATAAATATTTTAACCCATAATTTTTTTATTATTCTCCGTTTATAGGCATTAGAGGACGAAGGTGGTGATCCAGAAAACATTGAGATCCCCGTTTCAGCTGAGACGTCTACCAGGAAGAACGCAAAATTCAAAGGTAAATAGTGTAACATTTTGAATAGAATGAGTATCACCAAAGCAGGAGGGACCGGAATAACGGCTCATATCTTTAAATCCATACATTAAATATTATTGGCAGAACTAGAAAACTAAACTGTGTGAGAGCTAGTTTAATGCCGGGGCAGTGCTTCCTGTTGAGTGCATCTTGAAATATTTTGAATGTGCCGCTTGCTGTGTCTGTTCAGAAAGGAGGAATGACAATGACGTTGACACCGCAGTGGAAGAGGAGGCGTTTTCCAAGGTAAAGGGCTTTATAGACAGATGTTATGAATTCACATGGAGGATCTTATCTTTATGTAGCCTTCTGTGTTTATGCTCTTGATAAAACTGGTGGTACCTTAAGGTGTGGGTTCTACTATTTATAAATACCAAAGACTGAGGTACCTGGACAGAACTGGAGTGAATATAAAATGAAATGAGCTCTGTTTCTTTCAGGAGCCTGAAGAGGAGGAATCTGAGAAAGGTATGTTTGGTCTCAAGTTGGTGTGGATTGATAACATTTTTAGGCTCCACAGGTTCTTTGATTCTCTGAAGGTGGGATTCTCCTTCCTCATTCCTTACTCCTTACTCCTTACTCAACACAACCTCTGCACAACCTCATCTTTCATTACGGACAGACCACAAACTCATCATACAAAAAAAAAAATTCAAACAATGTCCAGAACAACTTCTGCATCAAATGAGCGATCTGATCCAACAGGTTCTCTTCAAACGTTATATCAAACATGTTCTAAATAGGACTTGTTTCAAGAAACGCGCCATCGTCCTGCAGCTTCTGAATCACAGAGGATGCTTCTCAAATACAACAAGGACTGGTTACCATCATTCCTCACTACAGGTCAAGAGTCACTGCATCAACAGTTATTCTCAGCTATGGACATTAAATCTGACAAGAAGCGGAGTCATGATACATGCCTTGAATAAATGCTCAGATGACGACACACCACCTTCTCAACTCTCTTCTTGACAGCAGGTTTTTAGTAGCGCTGTGGACAGAGTGACATGGCACGGATGGACTGGCTCTCTCAGGTGCTTCTGAAAGGACAAGGTTCTCCGCTTTCTCTCCCTTACCTAATAAAGAGTGCTGGACACTCCAGGAGAGCTTTCCAAGTATGATGCTGAACATGGCCTTTCAAAGCCTCATGGCTTCCCTGAGGCTGATGAAGAACGCACTTCTTTTTTCACGTTGCCCTTTCCCCCAGAGAACTTGCACGCCAGCATTTTCAGCCATTGGAGGGGGAAAGGGTCCTTCACAGATTGGTCCAAGGAAGAATACTGCTGGATTGTATTCTCTACACTATAAGAAAGATGTTGGAAGATTGTTGAATACCTCCATTTTTTCTAAGGAATGTATGTTTTGTGTTAAACGTGTGGTTTCCTCACCCCCGATGACCACTAACCTTAAACTTGCTCTCTATTCTACTTTCTAGGTGACATAGCTCAGAGATGTGAATGCTAAACAATGTGTTTGTGCCATGTTTTATCCTTGTTAAATCCCTCAGATGTAACTGATACTGATGATGCTACTCGTGAAAATACTAAATCCTTCTCCGACGGGGATGGCCTCGTCGAGCCTGAGGCAGAGTCTGAGATTGAGGCAGAGCCTGAGATTGAGGCCGAGGCAGAGCCTGAGATTGAGGCAGAGCTGGAGCCTGAGCTTGAGGCTGAGGCAGAGGCAGAAGTTGAGCCTGAAGTCCCAGTGATGGAGAGCGAAGCCGCTCCCGAACCTGGCAAAGAGGTCGAAGATGATAACATATCCGTCACCATCCAGGCAGAAGATGCCATCACGCTGGATGTGGATGGCGACGACCTCCTGGAAACAGGTAAACATGTGAAACTTCCAGATTCTGAGGCAGACAAGGGCTGCGAGGACCCGGGAGCCTCTGCCGAGACGAGGCAGGAGGCAGACTCGATGGCTGAAGTAAAGGACAGCCACAAAGATGGTAAAAGAGACGACGGCCCGAAGACTGATGCCACCAAGAAGGACAGCAGGGAGGCCTTGAAGAAAGCTGAAACGGGAGACAAAGAAAAGGATTCTGGGAAGAAAGGCCCCTCTTCTGCTGGGGCAGCAGGTCAAGCAAAGAGGTTTGTCTTTCTATGTCAGTTCTTTACGATACTTCTACCAGGTTCCAGATCAATAAAAGCTCAGCATTGTGAGTAGCTGCAAGATTTTTCCCCATAACAAGTTGCTCATTGTACCTAATCCCTGCCATTGGTTTCCTTTGATTTGTTTGGCCATTTTTTGAAGTTGGGTTATGGGTGGCGTAAAGCGAGGAGATGAGAACACACCGCTGTTACTCGCATATCCAGCACTTTTATTGCCTTTTCCAGTCCATACTTATGGGTTAAAAGAGCAATAGTCCCAGAGATGACAGAGGGGTTTATCAGTCCAATGAAGCGATTCGCTGTGAAGTTGAACACACTCCAGAAGATTTCATTGATCATTGAAGAGAATAAATTGGCAGAAAACCTGACCCACCTTGCTCCTGTGGAAAAGCAATGAAAGAAGCCTTATTGGAGTGTTACCCATGTGCAAGCCATACCTATGGGGATTGTTTCTTTCTTTTCCATTTTTTTTGTAATGCACCAAACCAACATTTTGAAAGATGGTTGCTTTACCTGAATATGTACCTCATTGCCCAAATGTGGCCATGGTCTTGTATGATTTGCTTATTTTTCTGTTTGTTGCTCTCAAAATACTTGCATTTTAGCACCTCAAAGGACCGAGATGGGAAGACCACAAAAGATGATAAAGGTACGTGTGCATTTACTGTGGAAATCAGTGTTGCAGTTTGTAAAGTTTAACACTTGCAACAACAATGCAATACCATGGATGATGGTTATTGTCCGTCTTTCAAATTAGACCCTCCCTCAGCTCTCAGTTGCTCAGCTCTGCCCCTTTTCTTTGAAAGGCCATTTGGAAGGCATCTGTAGTTTCAGATTAAAGAATCATTCCCAAATAAATTTAAATGGTATTTTGAGAATTAAATCCTGTTTGTATTTAAACTGTAAGTAATGCTTAAGTTGGACAAACATTGCAGCTTTTTTCATAATCCATGCATTTATTAAGAACGAACACCACGAACATGGCTTATTTTATATAGTCATTAAAATAAAACGGCGATGATCTGAAGTGTAAAAACAGTTATTGCTGCCATATGGATGAGTTTGCATTCACGTTCTGCAGTGATCCTGGTTAATAGGTATTTTAGGCTGAAGTGGAAGAGGGTCCGACAAAAATATCTAAGAATCTCTAAACATGCTGCTTGTATTACACAGCGTTTCTAGAGATGTGTGCTGTGACGGTTTTTCTCTTGCTTTTGTAGAAATGTAAGCCCCATATAATAAATATAATACACTTTCCCATATCTAACGTATAATTTTCAGCAAAATGGCCATCACATGATGCCTAATTAAAAAAAAAAATTGCTGCCATCATGAAACTCCTAATGCCTTTATTTGTTAGTCAGTCATTGTAGCTAAATATGCATTAACATGAGTGTAGATGAGCTCGTTTCTTGCTCTGAATGATGGTGTCATTACCTGTTTGCTTCTGGTCTCTGTTCAGCAGGAAACAGCAGCAGCACTAGCTCTACTCATAACTTGTGGGTGAGCGGCCTGTCGTCCAGCACTAAAGCAGCTGATTTAAAGAACCTTTTTGGCAAATACGGAAAGGTGAGAGCCCTTATTAAATGCTAAGTAATGTTCTTGATTGTAAAAAGACAATATTTTCTCCTCCTACCGTTCACCTGCATGTTTTTTTTACTTGTAATCAAGGTTTTCAGTGCCAAAGTAGTCACCAATGCACGCAGCCCAGGAGCTAAATGCTATGGCTTGGTGACGATGTCCTCCAGTGCTGAAGTGGCACGATGCATATCCCATCTGGACTGCACTGAGCTTCACGGCCAGCAGATATCTGTGGACAGAGTAAGGACTGAACTGCTGTGATGCATTCACACTAGAGCTTGTACCATGTGTTTTCTGCCTTGTCACTAAACGTTTCAGCTTGGTGTTCTTCTGCACTTGAACATAGCTATGTATGTATGTTAAAACATAATTCCGGTGTGCAACAGGACTGTATATTTGCTGGTTTTCACTGCATCCAATTGCTTGAACTTCCCTAAAGTTCTTGTTCTTGGGTGCAATAAAGACCAGTTCAGATCTTCTATTTAGGTGTGGATAAAGAATGTTATTTGTATGTACAAATGGCAGCAAAATTGATTTAATATAAAATCAGGTTAATTTGTATTTCCATTTTACTGTGGAATAAAAAAAAACAACGAATAAACATCTGTTGTAACCCACTTTGGATGATCTCTGCTCAGAGGAATGTCATGGACCTTTAGCTTCCTTGTGAAACCTCATGATGTTTGTGCTTCAGGTTAAAAGTGACCCTTTCAAGAAGGACTCTAAAAAAGATGCAGAGGATAAAACCGGATCCAATAAAGCATCAGGGGAGAAGCGCATTTCTGCTGGCCTGAAGACCGCTAACAAGTAAGGACTGTCCCTGAACCAGCATGTACAATTTACATTTACGGCATTTGGCAGACACCCTTATCCAGAGTGCCTTACATTTATCTCATTTATACAACTGAGCAGTTGAGGCTTAAGGGCCGTACTCAAGGGCCCAACAGTGGCAGCTGGGTGGTGCTGGGGCTTGAAC
>JAOTRJ010000038.1:10414016-10426163 GCA_028564905.1 Leptodoras praelongus | reverse complement strand
CAGTACAACAGCACGACCGCTAGTGTCATATTGCTTTTATATTACAATTCTACAAGCACCATTTATTTATTGCTAACTGCTTTGGTTGGTTATTTAATCATTTATTTGGCTTCACCAACGAAAATACTTAAAATACTTATGCAGCTGGACAGGGACTGGATTGTTGCCAAGCAACACAATCATTTTCCTCCACATTAGCTTGCTACTATGAGTTAATAAGTCAAATGTTATTTGGTGTTTGTTAATGTAGACTAATTAACGGTTAACAGAACGCACCTGTAAAGGAGTTATGTGTGTATAATTAAAAGTGCCAATGCTGTTATACTCTAATATCAGCACTCAATGGATGCCTCTTGTCCAATCAAATTACTCAGTGAGATCTAACTGTTATATAAGTAAGAACATTAAAAATTGACGGTTAGAAAGTTATAGTAGTCACGTCTAACATACGCACAGAGACACGTACAAACGTGTGTGAGGTTATATTTACTTATATTTACTATATTTACACTGAGTTAGAGCTGTGTGTAGATATTTGTTTGATCTACATTAGTGCCCCAATAAAATAATAATAATAAAATAAAATAAAATAAAAAGACACTGACTAGCTAGTCAAAGACTATGCACGGTGCCTATGATGTAAGAGTTGTAACCAGCCTGTCTGTGCTAACTGGGCTAACCAGCTCTCTAGAGTCAGCAGGCCGAGTGAAGAAATAGACAAAGACCCTCACAACAATAAGCAAGTGTCTAATGAGAGCCTGTCTGTCGGGCGCACCCGCCTGAGGAGACATGGCAGGGGCTTCGAAGCTTGATGTTTGCCTAACAATTTCAGTTTGTTCTGAAAACGTCTGGTCGGTGGCACCAGCAAGGTGGGACGCATGACCTTTGGGTGCTAATGATCATACCACCTAGAACTCTGAACTTTAAAAGAGAGGCATTGTGCCATGGCAACTAGCACATGATATGATCTTTTAAGCCTCAGGAGACGAACGTGTTTACAATGACAGATTAAAACACTAATGTGGCACAGTATACTCAAACTCACTACAGTCATCTTGAATAAATCTCTTTCAGTCTGCGCTCGAATCTTTGCCTTAAATGGACTCAACCGATGTGATTTTCACTCCGAGTGAGTATCAGCGTGAATCACTGTGGTGGAGAAATGTAACAGTCCATGTGGTCTTGATTGTGCTTTATATCAAATTAATCCCGGTCTGATAAGAAATCACAGCTTCCTGACAACGAGATAACAAAGCCGTGGCAGAGGTGCAGGCTATATAAGTATTGCATTCCCCCCTAGGAGCAGGGATAAAGTGTGCACTTTTGCTTGCCTAAGTCTTAAGTGCGGCGTGGGGGGAATCGG
Organism: Leptodoras praelongus; assembly: GCA_028564905.1. Classification (NCBI taxonomy): domain Eukaryota; kingdom Metazoa; phylum Chordata; class Actinopteri; order Siluriformes; family Doradidae; genus Leptodoras; species Leptodoras praelongus. The sequence goes on along the minus strand of JAOTRJ010000038.1, from coordinate 10,424,800 downwards.
GTTTAATCCCTGTGTGCAATTTTTCATCACACTCCTCCTCCCTCGTTTCATTTCCTCATCTGTCCTCCCCCCCCCAGACCCTGGAGTCTTTGGACAGCGGCAAGCCTTTCCTCTCCTCCTTCTTTGTGGACCTTCAGGGAACAATAAAGACGCTGCGATATTTTGCTGGATGGGCTGACAAGATCCACGGCTCCTCCATTCCAACCGGTAAGGCAACACTTGTTCTGTCCCAAATGCCTCAGTGCTGTGTAACCCACACCGTGAGTCACAGCTCCAGGCGTACAGCAGATGCCACCTGGAGACACCGAGCAGTTTAATATCAAATCAAACGCACATTGTGTTAGAATCCAGCCGAGAGGCGGGCCCTTAATCTGTCACTCGAACTATCTCCCTTTATCACTTTCTCGCTCTTACTTTCTGCATTTATCATACTGTCATTCAAATTCTCTCATTCTCTTTACTTATCTCAGTCTGTCTCACTCTCACATTCACATTCTCTCACTGAAAGTCTCACACCTTCACTCAGATGTTCTCCTTGTATCAAAGTCTCACTCAAATTCTGTCACTCTGTCATTCAAACTGTTCAGAATTAAAGTAAACTCAAACTGTCTCAGTTTACCATTCAAACTTTCTCACTATTGTACTGCAGAGTTTTCTCATCTCTAATTATACTCAGCATGGTGTTCACATGGTCTCCCCGTATCTGTGTGGGTTTCCTCCCACCATCCAAAGACATGTAAGTCAGGTAATGAAATGGTAATGAAAGTGCCCCTAGGTGTGAATGTGTTAGTTTTGTGTCTGCCCTGCGCCAGACTGGCAACCTATCCAGGATGTTTCCTTACCTTTTTGCCCAGTGAGTGCTGGGATAGGCTCCAGCACCCCCCGTGACCTAGTAGTAAGATCAGTACAACAACCCACTCTGACTAGTCAGCTAGTCAGCTAAACGTCAAGCAATAGCATAATTTTGTGCTAATTTTGTGTTCTCCGGTGCAACCGAGTGTGCCGTGTTGAACTGGAAGTGTCACAGGAGCGAAAATGGCTGGTGCAGCGTGTTTTCTCTTAGGACTGTGGGGTTATGGAGGTGTTCAGAGGGTAAACACTCAGGCTCCCTTGGCAGTTATAAATCTGCACACTAATGGCTGCCCTCCTACTGAGCAGCGCCACCACTGGATCACAGTGACAGCTCCGGGGCTGGGAGGGCATGGGGGGTTATGGCAGGGCTGTTCTGGCTAATTTAGCTGTTTGAAAGAGACACAGCAGGGGGCATGGAGACTACTGGACAACAGTGGATTAACAACTCTGATATCAGAGTGCAACCATTAGTGTGTGTGGAGCTGTCTTACCGGGTCCTTCAGAACAAGCACGCACGCACACTGTGACACTAAAGATTTTCATGTGTCGAATTAGATATTTATGCACTATCCTTAACTGTCTAGTGTGAAAATAGCAATCAGTGCTGTTTCCCAGTGTAGGATGGGACCTTCTTTCCATGTCGGGACCTTAATGGAACAGTCTAGCGAGTGTGCAGGTGTGTGTCATTGAAAAAAAACTGAGTGTTCAGTTCTGTGCTACTGTTCAAAGTACGTGCACAGAGGATTGTGAGCTCTGTGTATAGGTGCTTTAAAAGGATGCACTTTTGGCATCCTTGAAAATTGTCTGAACAAAGGACATTGGTCAAATTCAAAGGATCCTAGACATGGTGATTCGATCCTTGAAATGCAGCCGGATCCTTCCTTGACATTGAGAAAGACTTTGGTATAAACTGTCCCATCATTCCCTGCAGAATGGAAGGGCTTGTACACGGCAGCAGTGGGCAGCGGTGGCTCAGTTAAGGTGTTGGTTTGTTGACTAAAAGGTTGGGGGTTCAAGCCCCAGCAGCACTCTTGGGCCCTTAAGCAAGGCCCTTAACCCTCAACTGCCCCGTTGTATAAATAAGATAAATGTAAGTCACTCTGGATAAGGGTGTCTGCCAAATGCCATAAATGTAAACGTAACAGACGTGTAAAACCTGTTGCTGTGTGCTTCATCTCTATAACACTGACACAGTCACATTCTCTCACCAATATTGCCTCAATCAGTCTCACTTTCTCACATATCCTGTCTCACTGTCACTCAATTTGTTTCTTTCACTCTCTGTTTCTATAATCATGTCTCTCTTACACTCCTACAGTCTCAATCTGCCACTTAAACTGTCTTACTCCTCAACTCGGTATGACTCAATCTGTTACTGAAACAGCCCTAATTTGTGGCACAAAAACGTTCTCACTTTCCATGTCTGTCATTCTGTCTCACTCTGTCCTCAAACTTTCCACTCCGACTCACTCCGTTCTCAAACATTTTAACATCGTCTCTCTCTCTCTCTCAAATTATCTTAATCTAAAACCTTCTAATGTAAACTGGCTCTGAGTCAGACAAGCACAAGGCAGCTCCAACAGGTTTAATGTCTCACTTTTATGCTCAAACTGTCCCTAAATCATCACCACCACTTTCTGATCAGCCAACATATAATGGCAGCGAACCTCGTTACAGTCTGATTTTCTGCAAACGAAAGCCGAAGCGGAGAGGACACGGGCACACCGCTGTGCCTTTGTTGTGTTGTTAAACCAAACTTGCATAGCGGGAACTCACCACGTTTCACTTTATTTCATCTCCAATCTAATCCGTAATAGAATTACAGGACAAACAAACAGCATGTGTGTCTTTGGCGCACTCTTATCTGGCCACCAGGGGAGATGAATCATTGGCTCGTCTCTACTCCAGATGCCTCATGCTAGCAGATTCCTCCAGTCAAGGCTGCAGAGCTCAGACGTGTTCACACGGCCTTACCGATCGAGCCTGGAGTCTTATATATACAGTGTGATGATTTATTCCTGTTTTCTGTAACTCTTATAATTGAGAGTTGAGCCTGGTTCCTGACCACTGTGCACATTCCTCTTCTCTCAGCTCACACAGAGTACAGCTCTTAACCAATATCATTTGTTCTTCTTCATCTTTATCCGTTTGCTCATCCCATTATAAAAGCATGTTTATTTTATCCTCATTAATGGACGGATAATGTCCCGGTATTAGTTTTGGTTCTGTGCCAAACATCCCATGTTTAAGAGTGCTTGTACTTTGTGCTCTTACAGATGGAGGGTATTTATCATTCACCAGACATGAACCAGTCGGAGTGTGTGGACAAATCATCCCAGTGAGTATTGGTTTTAATTTTTTCCCCAAAGAGGCTAAACTCTTGTGTCATTCGAGCACAACCAGCTTTTTCCATCATTTTATTTTTGCACTCAATACACAGATCATCAAATAATCACCAAACAAGGTGTAATCTTAATCCATGTACTTCTGTGTTGAAGTAACCAGTCGCATTATTGGACGATGCAATAACGTCACTGTGGCTTTTACTCTTCCAGTTCATCCAGTTCTTGTTTTTTAAGATACAGTGGAAAAATCATTCAACAAGGATAGAGGATAGAAGAAGAGATAATGGGTTGAAGGGGGAGGGGGTTGGATCTTTTGACATACATCCTGTAGTATGTTAAAGAGGAAAAATATGACATTTAATGCTTTCCCAAGCAGGGAGTAACTCTCCTTTTTCAATACGTGAACAGCCAAAGACATCCGAGTGAGTCAGCAGCTTTCAGTGCGACTGAGTGAGCCGTGTGAAAGAGGGATGTTCGCTCAAACAAAGATAATACTGGACTGAGTTTCTGTGTGATCTGTTTACGTAGTGGAACTTCCCCTTGATGATGACGGCATGGAAGCTGGGGCCAGCGCTTTGCTGCGGGAACACAGTGGTCCTGAAGCCGGCCGAGCAGACCCCCCTCACCTGCCTCTACATGGCCGCGCTGATCAAAGAGGTACGGCAAATGTTCTCCAGTGCGAACCTGCAATAACCCACTGATCAAAGAGGTCCATCACTACTGACACTACACAATAACAATGTCCACAGTAACACGGCAAGGCACATAGCACAGGAACACATAGCGTTCTGATCAAAGAGGAACAACACAGTGACATTATGACATAGCAGTGAAGGGCTGACTCATGAGCAAAATTACAGGATAATTATAGCACAGCGGTTAAACAGGCAGACTCCCCAGAAACAATATAGTCACATTAAATACGCTTTCTATTTTGGCCCAGAATACAGTAGTGAAACTAGCGTAAACTAAACCTAAATTCTCAAATCTGTGATATTATCTAAATGTTCCAGTTAAAGAGAATGATTACTTGTTTTTTATAATGTGCGCCTAGCCGGTAGCACAGGCCACTTTACGGAAAGAGGGGGAAAGAAATAGAAAACAGATACTACAAATAACATCAATGATAAATTATAAATGAAAGCAAACTAACAGACAAACAAAACAGAGATAGACTGATATAATAATTAGTGTTAGAAAACTGCTCTGTGCATCAGTAAATTTTTCTTCATATCATGGAACAAAGAATACAAGCGCATCAACTGGGATCAAATATATGACCTCTGAAATCAGGCGTAAGTGCTCTGCTGGTCTGGATATGTCATCCCATAAGAGCACGATTCCTTCCTCCACCTCCTCCACCTCAACGGAGTTGTTAATATTCCTCGTCCTCTGTCTTCCTGTGGAACAGTGAAACTTGTCCTGTCTCTTTCTTTTTGATGTTTTGTCCATGCACTCGTTTCCCTGGACTGGAATGACAGTGAGATGGGTGTGGATCCCTCCACCCCCAAAGGCCTGTGGTGATCTTGGCTCGTCCTGCTCTCTTTCTCTTACTTTCTCCCTCTAAAGATTGTTTCCTCTCTTTCTGTTTTTACAGGCCGGTTTTCCACCAGGGGTGGTCAATATTTTGCCAGGCTTCGGGCCAACAGCAGGAGCCGGCATTGCCTCACATATGGGCATAGACAAAGTGGCTTTCACTGGGTCAACAGAGGTAGGTTTTCCCATACAGGTACCCAAAGTTTGAAATTGCTATTTTGTTGACAGCGAGGTGGTTGCTAGTATGCTAGCTAACGTAATAACAGTAAAAAGTCAAAGATCCAACCTCCAGAATGCAATGGACTGTTGTGTAACCTTCACAAGGAAAAATGTATGCTTCAATCCGTTCTTTCCAAATTTCTCAAAGAGCACAAAGTGTGAAATCATTGAAATGCTGATATCAGTAAATTCCATTGAAAAGAATGTTGTGTTGTGAAATTATGCTGACAGACAGCTAGTACGATTGGGCAGTGAGATCGAGTGAATGAGTGAGTGTTGGATCATGAGGCCGGGGCGTTGCTGGTGTTGCATGATGATGCTTCATTTTAAATGGAAACTTCAAGGGAAGTGTGGGTTTTCTACTGTGCAGTAGTCATGTAAAGTTTATGTACAATAGCAAAAGGTCACACAGCCACACACACACCTTTTAGCCCCAAACTTATAGGAAGATAAAACACGACAACATTTCTAGTTAAACCCATTAAACAGATACAATATATGTAAAGTAAGTGCCAGTTGATAGAGGTAGCTCAGTTCAGTCAATGACAATATGATGAAAGGTTCACCATTTTAGGGATGGAACGCCAGGAAAGAAATGTCCTCTTGGACTGTTTGACCTCGCCATGCTGCCAAATGACAACACAGAGACATCTCACTGTAAACGCTCATAATTTCTAGCTCCAGACGTGTGTTACGGACTGTCATGAATAATAATATTTTAGTACATGTTTTGATGTAGTCCTGAATGTTTGTCACATGTATTTATCATAAATTGTGGCAGATTTGGTGGTGTTTAGAGAACGACTGTCACCCTGGCTTAAAAATGTGTTTATTCTTATTATCCAACAAATTTCACAGTCCTGTGTGCTTTAAAACTGGGAGGCAAGAGACAAAGGAGTTATAACAGACTCTATATTTAGACGTCTGATATTGCTTTCACTGATAAGGGGCACAAACAGAGACACTGTAACCAAAGCAATTCCAAAGAAAATCCCAAAAATTTGCCTTACTGTGGGCCATGTGGATGAAATGTCGAAATCATTTTTTTTTTGTCTGTGGGAAATTCCAACAAGAATATTTCCCAGTTATCAGCTTGTAAACCCAGTGACCCAATTGGATTTCTCAAATGAAAAAAATCCTTCCGGCAGACATAGAGTGAATGATGTAAGTGCGCAGAGTCCAGTACTCACTGTATAAATATGCTATCATTGAACCGGCATCCCAAACTGTAATCCACACCCTCATTGGGAAACTCTCAGTACGCACGAAGCCACCCACTCAGCCCTCCACCTTCCTGCTGCTGGCAAAGGCCACCCAGCTCTTTCTCTGAAGGTTCCTCTTTCCTTTCCATTGCCTTCCTCTCTCTTTCTCTCTCTCTCTCTCTCTCTCTCTCTATCTCCATCTCTCTCATCCTGCTGCTCCGATGTGTATGAAGTTTCTACTCTAACCTGTAGCTGATTAGAGAAAGAGTGAGCTTTTGCTGAGAAAATGTGCAGACTCTGACTCACCTAATCTGTGTGTGCATGGGCATGGTTCTATGCCAACTGGGAGCTCCATAATAGTTTTTGTCAGACTGAATGTCTGTATGCCTACAAGTATGATCCTTCACACGCAGAATGCTCAGTCGTTCACACACTCAGCATCACAGCCAACCTGTAAGCTCCACAGTCCAGAGTGTGTATTCTGGAGCAGTGCCATGTTCGTTACTGGAGGCTCGTATAAACACCTCTAGCATCCTCCTATGTCTTGTCCCTCTCTGTGCTATCTGATAGAAAACAGAAAGCGGGATTATTCAGACTCGGTGAGTGTTATATGGGCGGGTGGAAACATTTGTTTGTTTACAGTTGGGATAGGAGCAGAGATTGTGGACCAATGTTGTCCAGCTCTCATACTGCGTCAGGAAAGATCAAGGATGAAGAGTGTAAGATAAGAGTTGACTCTTCACCTCATCTAAAATATGCAGTCCAGTCTGAAATCTATCACTACTGTATTTCCAAATATTGATATGAACCACTGAGGCCATAGCCTGATATGAAAGCAAATCTTATTCTCACCATTTTCCATTGACCCCAAATGTAGTTGATGAATTGTGACATATTTGGTATTTGATAGCGCATCTTTAGCATCTTCCTGTCTTTGCTTTGAGCCAGGGATACAACTGAATATGGATATGAACATGATTACTTGGATTGAACGAATAATGAGTTACAAAGTGAATATAAATCCAGACACAAATAGGAGGTACTCTGTTTGTTTTTCTTGCCTGCTTCATGTTGAGACTAGCGTGAGGTTTTTACTTTCCTACAGAGTTTGAAAAGGGCTGAGTGTGTAGCTTGTGGGCAGGGTTGCCAGGTTTCAGCACAATTTCCAACCCAAACTATCACCATCTCAAAAAACTATACAAAAGGCTTGAAACTAGCCCCCAAAAAAAAGTTGGACATTGGACAAAAGACTCATTTTCTTCTTCTTTTACTCTTAGTCTTTGCATGGGGGGGGAATGGTGTGCACTGGTGTCATTTCTCTATATAACCCATAAAGACCACATGCTGTACACAACCTATTTATGCTGTTGTAACCAAACAACTATTTAATTCATTTTAAAATGATTATCTTTTACATTCGTTGCACATTCCTTAACAAGCAATCCGACACAGCAGCTGGAAAGAAGCAAGCAATCTGGACCTTTCTGTGAAAGCTTTCTGGAATGTAACAAATATAAAACCTAAAGTAAATCTGACAAAATATTATTAGGTGGTTATTGGTGGAAAGGATAAACAACAGTTCCACGATTTGGGAAAGACGCTGTTGTTTTAAATCATAGCTAGCTTGCTTATTCAGTAACATTAGATAGAAGATGCAAAGCTTGCCAGAAAGTTCCACAGGGCATCTAGTTCAAGAGTTGGATGAAGTTATGTTCGGAAAATTCCTATTTGTTTTTATAATTTGTCAATGGGAAATGACTTATTTTTTTATTAAAGACTTCAGTATTTCCAGGAGACAGTGGTAGGGTCAGCATAATACAATCCTGGTCTATATCATGCCCACTGCTGGAATAAACCCAAATCTGAAAATACAGATAGAAAACACTGGAGTACTAAACAAATACGGATACATGTAGTGTCATTGCCTTACACCCTTTCTTTTAAACATACCTCATTTAAATGGGCAATGCTATTTTATTTAAAAGCTGTATGATGTCATTTGAAGCATGCCTGTTCAAATTTGGCCATTTTAAACATGTGCAAATTTAGAGTTTGTGCTGAACCTGTCCTTTAAAACGATCCCGGTGGAGAAAGTGAGCACTGGTTGTATAATAATACGTGATGGCGCATGCTAAACATGCCGCATGCTTTCATTCAGCATACAGCATTCGCCAAGCCAAAGACCACACATGCGTTTTCTTTTGCTTTATTCCACCTTTGTAACACTTTTCCAATACCAAACAGATCATCCTACGTAAACCTGCGGTTGGTGCTTCCTGTTCTCGATTAAACAACAGATACAGCTCCGTGTTATAAGCACAGCGTTCCCTTCCTCTTCTCCACAGCCTCCAGGGCCGCTGATAGATATTTCGTCTGTGAGCTGAGGTCGCTCTCCTGTTTCAGTTGGCCTGGAGGATAGCAAAGGGAGGGGGGGGGGGGCGGTTGTGTGTGTGGGTTTGTCTGTCAAGGACTGGAAGGGTTGTTTGGGCTGCTGGATTTATTAATGACAACTGCCCACTGATGGGGAGATTTAGTAAGGCTCGGCAAAGGAGGTCTCAGTAAGTAAAAGAAGCTATGCATCCTCTGCTCCCCCCACAGGTTGGCAAGCTGATCCAAGAAGCAGCTGGAAAGAGCAATCTGAAGAGAGTCACTCTGGAGCTGGGGGGCAAGAATCCCAACATCATTTTTGCAGACGCTGATTGTAAGTATTCAGAGGCTGTTTTATGAGCGCCCTCCTGTTGTCCCGCTAAGACAGTATGTGCACAGGTGCCACTGCAGTGTCCTTGTTTGTCACTGACATCAAAGACCAGGGTCTTCAGGGTTAATTTAAGGCAACATGGCCGTGTCTGCGATCACAGCGCGTCTGACATTACATTAAAACAAGCTGAAAGAATCCTTCGCCGTTTCGCTCTTTGTTTTCCACTCACATTTCTTGCTTGGCCATAATTGGCCATAATATCGCACAGGTGTAGGACACGCTTAGGATAAAGCAAGCTCATCTTCCAACACAGCAGGCTTCCTGACATACTTTACATTAAATTGAAGCTCAGCGGTTAATACGCTCACACACTTCATCACACTAGTTTAGTTCAGGGTTCTTCCTGGATCGGTCGACTGTAATAAGCGTACACTTTTAAGAATCTGATGGTTAAGGAGCCCAGACCTGTGTCAGTTTCTACATTATTAGTTGCAAAGACAGTCCAGTTGCTCTAAGTGGCTCTCCATGTCAGGGTGTTGGAAGGGGCTTTTAAATGCTTTCAGCAGGCATGAGTGGGGCCACCTTCGGCCCGTAAATCAGCCGAATGGGCTTTGCATTGGCTGGATGCATCCCAACATGACCATAAATCCTACTGTTCCATTAACCCTTTACATACCAGCACCACTTCTCCTCTCAGAACACACACCCTTTACGTAAGTTTACGTGCACTGTAATAATGTGAATTTGGCAGATAATTTAAATGTAAATGAAAGAAATGACATCTGATACCAAGATTTGGAAACATAACCAGATAGTAAATACTACAAACATCTAAATTATATACAGTAGATCTATATTAGGTGAGTTTTCCTATTCTCAGATTACCTACATTTGAAGCATGTGGACATACTCAGTGTGAAGGAGAGTCTATTACAATATAAAATTTTTAATGTCACTATGAATGAATAAGATGGGCAAGATGAGTATTCATAACTGGTCATAACTGGGCACTTGTTCATTAAACTGCATTGTTTCTACATACTACATTTTCTAATGTGTAAGCACTTTGATGCAGGAAACCCAGAGCCTGTAAAGTGTATCCTCTTGACCACTTGATTGGAATTGCTGAGTTTCATCTGTTTCTCTTCTCCTCACATTCCTCAGTGGATCTGGCAGTGGAGCAGGCTCACCAGGGCGTGTTTTTTAACAGCGGTCAGTGCTGTACGGCGGGTTCCCGTATCTACGTAGAAGAGCCCATCTATGACGAGTTTGTGCGCCGGAGTGTTGAGAGAGCGAAGAGGAGGATAGTGGGGAGTCCGTTTGACCCCACCACTGAACAGGGCCCTCAGGTAAAGCACAGGTTTTAGACGTTATATTTGATCCACGGACATTTTATCACCAAAACTGTGCTGCTCAAACAAACGTATTACTGCAGAGAAACTGGGTATAAGTGCATGTAGTTTTCAGGGCCCCTGAACCTCTTGGCTTGTTGATTATAATTTTATAGTTCCAGGTTTGGGTCATTCTTTCCATTTATACCAAGGACTTTATTTACTTCTTCCATTAGGAAAATGATCTGGAGAGAACGGAATAGCTCGTGGAAGACATGGTACCAGAAACATTTTGTCCTCAGACTGTGTCTGTTGTGCCAGCTCGCTAACATACAAGCACAGTGACAAAACATTAGGAATATGTAGACGTGGCTGCAACAAAAAACCTGAAAATATTACCATGGAAAAAGATGAAATTTCACTTCGGTGATTCTCTCTCTCTGTTAGTGAGCCTTGTTGCTATTAGGATGCGTTTTCTTATTGCATATTCCTGCATATTCAAATATCCTAGCATTTCTGTAAGAATAAAGGTGAAAACCTGTTTCATGGCCACTTTTATCATGTATTATTTATCATATCGATGGCTCATATCGATGACTCA
>JAOTRJ010000038.1:10315324-10327605 GCA_028564905.1 Leptodoras praelongus | reverse complement strand
CCCCAGGTCGCCCCACCCGGGGATCGAACCCGGGTCCTTCTTGCTGTGAGGCAACAGCGCTATCCACTGCGCCACCGGTACAGTATGTATTAATGAAAAAGATTTTAGGTGATGCTGAAATCCAATTGCGTACATTTTATCAAATAACTCACCCATTTAAATTCATTCATTTAAAGTAAGCGAATTGTTAGAAATCAGAAATGAAACGCAACATAAAACAGATCCTGCACCTGTTCTGTATGATAAAGAGGAAACGGCCACGCCTGTCCTGCTGAACAGTACAGACGTGCACCGAGTGTTGCAGAGAGAGGGGATAAAGCGGTACGAGAGAGAGATTGATAGGGAAACAATGAGAGGACGACTATCTGCTGGCATGAGGCAGTAATGGAGGATGATATTTTATGCCAATTAGTGTGTGACAGCAAGGCTCAGCGGTGAGCGATGGGGTGCGTGTGTTGCCCTGCGCTGCGGGGCGCCGACTCAGCAGAGCACAGCACACTAATACACTCGCGCACACACACGCGTGGAAACTCATCAGAGAGAGGGAGAGAGAAAAGAGCAGGAGATTACTCTCATTTAGACATTCTCATTTTGCACCTGGTGCCATGGGTCTCAGGTGTGCCCATACTCATGCTCCCCTCCCTGCTTCCCCTTTAATGCCCCTCATTCCCTTAATTTACTTCTCTCTAAACCTTTACAGAGCTCCACCGTTTCCACGGAAACTCACCCTGGCCTCTTGTAGCACCATTGTGTCGGGTTTTTTTGGCTCCGTTCTCTAATTCCAGACCATCTATGCTACTGCATTCCCTCATCTATTCATCATTAGCTCAACTCGGATCCAGATTTGGCACATCTTAGCCACAATACACGCCCCTCTACAGGTGCGTTAGCGTCGACGGACCCGATTGTGTCATGGGAAAAGAAGTTTCTCTGAAAACAATAAGCAGGAAAAGCCATCTGAGGCTGAAACAGGGCAAAAGTTTAAGGTGTAAACATGGCCTCACTGTTTGATGAACCTGAAAATAAACGGCTTGTTTCCAAAGGAACTTTCCTTAGTGCATGCACTTATGCCCACACACAAACACACACACACACACATACATACACACTATGAATTAACATGACACTGTTCCAATACATGCTATGCAGTTTTCAGATACTGAAGAAGGAAAGGAAAGTAGGCGATGTGCCATTCAAACGCAAAACCTCTGCTCTGGGATTCCCAAATTCTCTGTCTCATAAATGGACGTAGAGTGAAGTCAGGCGCCAGCTAACCTGAGAAGCCTGGCAACCCACATATTTTGGCTAAGGCACTGCATTAGAAAGGGCTCCTAATTGATGCATGAAAATTGGACAGGCAATGTTACATGATGGAACAGGCTGCCAAAGCGGGCGATTACGCAAGATCCTCTTACAATACAATATCCCATCATCCAAATCCCTCTCACAGACAGCGCTGGCAGACAACAAGGCTTGACATACCCATTCACAGAGCAGCCTGTGCTTTATAGTAGAACAGCGTTACTGTACTGTAGAGAGTTAAACTGGATTCAATTCCCAGTTGCAGTTCAGTAGTGTTAAACATCTGATAAAAAAAAAGGGTTATGAGAAATGTTCACCTGTTCTCTGCCTCGATCAATTCTGTCCATCAGCAGGTCTCCGTTCTGTCTTTCCTCATCCAGTTCCATCTCCAGATGAGATATCTGCTCCTGCGGACCGTAGCACACTCATCACCATCACCATCATCTGAATGTACTGTACTGCTCATTAAATCAATTAATATGGTTTAATACTAATGGCTATATCTTTACCCTAACAATAATGAGTATACAAATTGAATGGACAGCTAATAAGTAGGCCAGCATAACTACTTCATTTGCATAGATTTGTCAAATCTGTAAAAAAAAAAAAAAGAACTGTAATGACATGACACAAAAAAAAAAAACAGAAAGCTACTCATCAGCCAGGTCTACACACATCATAGGGCTTCTGCTAAGAAATTATGGAGCATCAGAGCAAGGTCATGTTTGTATGGCTAGGCTCTGAATTTGATCAAGACATGAAGAAGGTCTACATTAAATCTATTTACTGCTGACTTTTATGGCATATGCAAGACACCCTTACCCAGAGTGACTTACATTTATCTACAACTGAGCATGTGAGGGGTAAGGGCCTTGCTCAGGGGCCCAACAGTGGCAGATTGGTGGTGCTGGGATTGGAACTCATGACCTTTCACTCAGCAGTTCAATGTCTTAGCCACTAAGCTACCGCTGCACCACCATATTGTTGTGTGTCATTTGTGTTTATCTCAGAGAACTAACAGAGGTTAACTGGATGTTCTCAACTCAAAGTCCCAAATGGGAATTCCAGTCTGAATGCAGTTTTCCATGTAGGAAGTCTTCTTCAATGGATTGCACCATTAGTCAAATGTCCTACTTAAAGTTGATGTCTTACCTAATAGTTAATTTTAGCCATTTCTGTGCAAATGAAGTGAAGTAGAAATGTATAGTTAAAACAAAGGAACAAGAGAGTGGACAACTAATAGATAACAGAGATATTATAATAAATATACAGGTCATGTTAAATAAGTTTCAGATTATAACACTTAACAGTTGAACTGGGATGATGTGTGTGTGTGTGTGTGTGTGTGTGTGTGTACCTCTAACTGTTTGACTTGTCTGGCTTTGTCATTACTCTGCACTTTGGTGTCTGCTTCCACCTCCAGCTCAAAGATCTTCTGTTGCAAAGCTTTAGCTCGCTCGTCCGTCTCATCTCTCTCTCTCTTACAAAGCTGCAGGTCTTCTTCCAACTGACCCAGCTACACACACACACACACACACACACACACACACACACAATACAAGTACTTAGACAAACAGTTTCCCCAACACTTTCAGCCAAAATAAAATGGTTGTTCTCTAAAAAATATTGTTCTCTTCCACGTGTGAGTCTGTATAAACCAACATTCCCATCTGAAAGCACTGAAATGGCAAAACCAATTCATTTGTTTTCCTATACACTTAAGACATTTGAGTTTGAGATCAAAAGATGAATAGAAGACAACAGATGATAATTTTAGCTTTCGTTTTCTGTTATGTATATCCACTACGGTGTTAAACACTGTAGAATGCAGCACCTTTGTTGGCAGAACAATAACATTTCATATTTGTTTGGATATCCCTTGTTTGCAAAAACTGTACCAAGTCAGTGACCTACTGATCACCCGAATATTGTATTCTATTGTTGTGATGTTTTTCCAGTCTTGTACTGCAGATGTTCTGTCTCCTCTTCAGGAGCTGAAATGCATGGTCAATTTGTTTAGGTCTGGTGATTGACTTGGCCAGTCTACAACCTTCCAATGTTTTCTCCCAGTGAAGTCCTTTGATGTGTTGGCAGTGTGTTTTTTTTTTTCAAATCTGATTCTTATTACTGATGAGTGGTTTGTATCTTGTCGTATGACCTCAATATTTTTGCACTCAAAGTCTCTTAGACATTGGACTATGATACCTTGTGATGATGCCTTATGATACCCCTGTGGAGGTTCCTTTTCTTTTTCAGGATGTTCCAAATTCTTCAATTAAGCCCAATGCTTGTGCAACAGCTTAGATCGATTTTCGACCTTGATCTCAAATTCAAACTGGCCTGCTTTTCTCCCATAGACAGCTCTCTGGTCTTCATGTTGGTTTATCCTTTTTTGATAACAAATGCAATCTTCACTGATTAAATCCAGGGCTTATACCAACAGCAGACATGCAAAGCTATTAATGTACATATCAGGAGACAAAAGCTGAAATTCTGATCCATCTTCACACTCATCTCTTCAGTGTACAGCAAAAAGAATTGGCCTTGCTGTTCCAATACTTTCAGGGGGGACTGTGTATCTGAATACAACTATGCTTATATATATATGTATGGAATACGTGTGATTTAGGCAATTGCATGCAGTTTCCATGATACTAAGCTGCTGGGTATAAATATTCCTTGTTAATAACAATAGTCGCTTAGCTGTAAACAAAAATGTAGCATGTCTTGCATAACTTCATTTGGGATAAGAGAGAAATGTTACATAACAAATGAGAAACATTTTCGATAATATTGTAGTCTGGAAGACATATATTGTACCATGTGGTTCGACTTTTAGCACTCTTGCACAACAAACGCATTCTTGCCAACTCAGATCCTGCACTTATGCTGCCTTCACCAATAACTCACGCACTTGATCTTACAGTAGGAAATGCCAAGAAAATGTCTCACCATATCAAAAGCCTCAGAAAGAGATGAAAAAACAAAAGAAACAAGGGAGGGGGGGTGTTGTAACAAAAAAAGACAGCAGATAATGTCTTTAGTCTAAATGCATCATGTGTAGTGGGAGTGTATCTGGTGGAAGTATGTGTGCATGATAAAGGTTGGGTGTTTAGGGAGTTGAAGCAAAGTCATACCAGAGCGGAGGATGCAGCTGCATGAACAACTTAGTGGTGTGTGTTTCAGAGCAATGCGTATGTGTGTGTGTATTATCGGCAAGTCTCAGGGGATGAGGAGTCAGTAGGTCAGTACTCGGACTCTCCCATGTCAGCAAAACACATGGTCTACTTCCTACACACACAGCTGTGTACAGGGGAAGGGCCTGAGTGTTACAGCTCTTCTCTTTAATATTGCTATTGTTTTGTCTTCCTTTACAACATGCATGCCTTATGCAAACTAGCTGTCGAGTATGCACACACACATATTAGAACAAGCTTGAGTCTGGACAGAGCTGAATATGTGAAGTAGCTATCTTTCCACTTCAGTTTTGGACACAGTGTTCCTCACAGCATGCTAGTTTTAAGAACTCACTATTCTCATATCAAACAATAACATTCCATACATGCCTGAGTGGTGATGGGCTATCTGCATCCCATCAGCTGAGGTCAAGGGTCACTGGGTTTGTTGAGCATGAAATGGGTTAGATCTTTACTATATCAAAGCCTGAGCAGTCAAAAGTATACTCTTGTATATGCATCTGGAGTGTATAAAAGATTAACATGCACAGGAATTTTGACACATTCCCTCATACCGAGAGAAGAACTGGGAAAAACCTGTTTACTCTAATTTACTCAATTATGCTGGAATCCTAAAGGCAGTCGTTGGGGAACGAATAAAGGTTTTGCAAAATGTATTTTTTTGCCAGACATAATCATTAATTCTTTAGTTTATGATGTTTCTAGATTAAACTCTAAATCTTAGGCCAGGAAAACGTTTTAAAATTGTTCACGGTCACCACACATTCATTACAGATCTATCAGATAGAAATTGCATTAGGAAAACTGGAGGGGTCACAGAAGTATTCACCAAAACATGTTATGACAGTTGAGTATTTATATTCAAAGGTTACTGCTCTATAGTAAAAAAATGTCTCCTAGTTACAGAGCATATCTTAACATAAACTATACAAGGTCCGACATCTGCTGAAATGAGTCTCCACACTCTGTTTTGCACACACACACGTTTACTATCCATAAAATCTATTCCCATTTCGTTTTTCAGTTGGACAGCGTAAGACAGTGGTGTCCAACCTTATCCACAAAGGCCCGGTGTGGGTGCAGGTTTTTCTTCCAACCAAGCAGAAGCCACGCCTCATTCCACCTGTTTTTAATCAATGGATCTAATCAATGGAGCTTGACTTTCAGTAGTGTGTGGCTTCCGCTTGGTTGGAAAGAAAACCTGCACCACACCGGCCCTTTGTGGATAAGCTTGGACACCACTGGTGTAAGATATTCTCGAGTTTGTCAGAACTTGTATAGTTTATGTTAAATCAATCAACATCTATCTATCCGTCTCTCTCTCTCTCATGTACCTGGGGAACAGATGACACCAGGATGCACCATGGGAAGAAGGTAAGCCTGCAGAGGCAATTGTGATGCTCTGGGGGGCAATGTTCTGCTGGGAAGGTTTGAATCTTGGCATTCGCGTGGATGTTACTTTGACTCGTACCACCTGCCTAAACACTGTAGCCAACCAAGAACACCCCTTCATCGCAACGGTATTCCCTAATGACTGTGAACTCTTTGAGCAGGATGATGAAAGGCAACACTGCAAAAATTGTTAAAGGTGTTGACTTGGCCTCCAAATTCTCCAGATCTCAATCGACTGAGCATCTGTGGGATGTGCTGGACAAACAAGCATGATCTATGAAGGCCACACCTCACAACTTGCGGGCCTAAAAGGATTTGTTGCTGAAGTCTTGGTGCCAGATACATATGCAGGTAGTCCTCGGGTTACGACGGTCTCGAGTTCCGACGTTTCGTCGTAAAACATCGTAACTCGAACGTCATGACTTCGTGTTTGAGTTGACGGCGGAGGAATACACGGCGTTTGGTTACGCGGCTCGAGACAGAGGCGGCGGTGCGTCACCCCAGTGGCTTGTAAACATTGTACGTACGCCATTGTGGCTTGTTGCTTCGTCTGTGTCCGTCACGTGCGTGTTGATTTTGTTAACATTTTGCCCTTCATTATGGCTCCCAAGCGTAAGGCAGACTCTTCTGATGGCAGTGCATCGAAGAAGAGGAAGGCCATCACCATGGAAGTGAAATTAGATATCGCTAAGTGATACGATAAGGGGAAACACCGACAAACATTGGCCGGGCACTCGGACTTAGTCGTTTGGCGGTCTCTACCGTAAGTGCTTACAGTATGTTATTTATGTACAGTATGTACACGTGTTCCGACTTCTCCACCGAAAATCAGTTTATGACGCCACGTAGGAACGGATCTGCGTCGTAAGTCGAGGACTACCTGTATATGTACACATGTATGCATGTACGTATGCATGTACTCCCTCACTCACATCCACTCTGAAAGAACAGTGTGTACTACACTCTAATCTATTTCACTAAGGTTTCAGTATTCTCTGTGCAAACTCTGCTCTCAATCATCTAAATGTATCTGGTGTCTGTGGCTGGTGTTTCTGAAAAACGTCAAACAGCACAGCAACACATGCAGGTTTCCAGGACCCTTGATATGACATTTGTTTACAGGTAATCTGGGGAGCTGTTAATGTTGAGTAGCAGTGTGTCCTGCCCAACCAACCTCCTCCTGCAGAGACTTGACAGTGATGCGAGATTTCTCCAGCTCCAGACCTCCGTCTCGTAGCTGCCTCTGGAGCTCAGCCAGCTCCCTCCTGTTCTTCTCCTTGTAGGTGTCAATCTGTTCTTGCAGCTCTTGTGTGGAACTCTGAGATGCCTCCACAATCTCACACATCTACACACACACACACACACACACTTAGACAAATCGACTATTGAATTCACTATTCATTATTGATGGGCGGGTGACTAGGGAAGGGAAAAAAAGAGGTAGATGTTAAATAAGTGGCTGAACATACTACATTATTCTGAAAATATGAACAACTAGATGACTAGATGAGGCTACAGTCAACTGTGCTGTGAAAAGTTTTTAAATCATTTCCACATCACTTTTGCAGTTAAGTGTCACGGTGTTCAGACCAGTCCCTTCCCATGTATGTACTTTAATAGTGTGATACACTGTAAAATGTACAATATGATATACAATACACTATTGTAATATTATTTTGCACATTAATTACTATATATGCATTGCTAACAGTGTACTATAAGGAAGCATGGAAGCTGGAAATCTAATTTGTAGCCTGTGCATGGCTGTGCACAATGTTATTTATCATTAATTGGATTTAAATATAGCCTAAAACAGCAGTGTCATCAATCAGTTTTTTATTAATCTAAGGAAAAATAAGACTCGTCAATTACAATTTTGTATTATTGGTTCAAAAACCTCACACCCCTCAGTGGCTGGGTTAAGTGACAGGTTAGGGGCCATGCTCAGGGGCCCAACAGCAGCGCTTGGGGGCTTGTACCCCCAAACTTCTGATCAACAACCCAGAGTCCTAGCCTAATGGGCTACCACTGTCCAGAGTAAGCCCTAGTTGGCATTTATTATATACTCGCAACACCTTTGGTAATGGAAGCGATCATGATTGAATTAATTTGAGCATCTCTGTATCAGTAATGTCTGATACTCTAAAAACAGATCTTTTCATCAGTAGAAAGCCTGCTCCCTGTGTCTGTCAGCCTCAGTGCAGGAGGTGTGGCTTATTGCCCTTTAAAGCCAACACTTTATTATGAACTGTTTGCATAAATGCTGAATCACATATTGCATTGTGTTGACAGATTGCATTGTGTTATAGCTGTATGTGTCCCATGTGTCTCACCTCCCTCTGCAGTTTTTCCACTGTCCTGTCTAGCAGTCTCCTCTCCTCCTCAATCTCGTTCTTTGTCTTTTTAAACTGCTCTTTCTGACTCCTTTCTTCCTTCAGACGTTCCTCCAGGTCTCTGTGCTCCTGGGTCAGTTTGGTCAAGTTTCTCTGAGGAGAACACACACTAAATGTTAGCACTGTCTAGAAACTAAGCAGAAGGTGCAGGCTGATCATTCTGTGCATCCTCTCACCAGGCACATCAGTGTGATATACGCTATACTGACAATGGATCATCTTGTAGGAAACATGACCCACCTGCACGTCTTCCAAGCGTGTGCTTAGAGCCCGATTTGCACGGCTCAGTTCTTCTTCTTCTTGCTTGACCTCATTGAGAGACTCCTCAACTTGCCTCTTCTCTTTCTGCAGTCACACATACACAAATGATTTGTTTCAAATGTTAAAGATATTTAACTAATGTTAACTGGTTTGCTTTCTGGGTTGCACAGCGACACAGCATTGAGACTTCTGAGACTAAAGAGGATTATATGTGAATGGCCTGCTTGCGATATTCATTAGATTTTAATTTGATTAACATTTTCTGACGCTTACAGAAATAATAATAATAACAATAAATTCTCAATATGGCTGAATTAGTGACTGATGCAAAGTGTAATAACAGAACACATCCAAGGGTAATGATATTGTTGATATTGGAGAAGGTTAAGCCTTATATACACTGTCCTTTTAAAACGCTTAACAGCCAATAGCTATTAATGGCTCCATGCTAGCTAGCTAAATATTTAGTCTCAGTCATTATGTTCTCATTCTAATCTCTTGAACTGCAAGTGTATCATGTGTTTGCCTTCCTCTGTATCACCATATAACAATAGCCTCCTTATTGCTTTTGCTTTGTTGTGCAAATGTAGGTTTTCCAGTCAGATGCACACTGAGTGCAATTTCAAGTTGTTAGACTTGCTTGACATTATTACAAAATACGCTGCAGAGACACATTTTGACTCACCATAGACGTAAAAACTGCAGCAAGTAGAAATTATGCTTTGCCTGTCATACTGTGTTGTCTCTTTAGTAATTGCTAGGTAGCTAAATGCAGGATTTTAAAATACAGTGTTTGACCTGTTAGCAATGTTCAGTACAAATGCTCCACCCAAGTAGTTCACAGTCTGCAGAAAAGTACCTAAAAGGATAATTAACTTCAGCCCTGATTCCTCTGCTAGAAGATTAGGTACCTAAAAGTTCCCAAAAAAGTTCCTGTGCTAGAAAAGTGTGCACTAACACTCTCCAAAATATCTGTACTTTGTGCATGGGGTGCGTGACTCTCACCTCCAGACGTCTGGCTTTCTCCTCTAGCCTGCTCTCCTGCAGCTTGGCCTCGTCGATGATGCGGTTGAGTTTGGCCACCTCATTCTCCAGCTCTTGTACTCTTCTCCTCAGCCGGTCGACCTCCTGAGAGAGCCGTTCTGCCTGGCCCTCTGCCACCCCTTTCGCCGCCTCCACTTCTGTTTTCTCTTTAGACACTGTCACGTTACTCTGTTCAGTGAGAGATGAAGTCAGAGAGGTTCATTAGTAACCCTACAATATATTTACTATTAACCAGGCCGAGGTTGGGAGGTCTGAGCACAGATTTTATCCCAACACACAAAAAAAGAAACCTCCCAGGCTTTCAGTGACCACCTGAGACCCTGCTTGAAGTGACTCTGGCCTACACAAAGGCACTGCTGCCAGGAACAGATCGAGGAGATTTAAGTGCTGCAATCCAGATAATCTGTCCAGTCCATTTAGAGTCACTTGAGCATGACCACTACAGTTTCTCAATGGCCCTGCACCTGCTTTGTTAAAGACTGTTCTTGGCTACTTAAGCTTGAGCACTTATTGCTTGTTAAGCATCTGTCTGTAAACAAATTGGGCTGGTTTCCATTGGAGGATTTGAGGCAGAATGTTTGGGTTAGAAATCATTTTGGGTTCATTCTAATCTATCCATGCCAACTTAGAAGAATAGAAGAACCTGTCTTTTCAGCTGTGGTGTATGAGTAATGACTTCGGGAACTAAATCCCTTCATAAGTGCTGGCCTTGTTTATGAAACGATTCCATTTGGAGTGTTTATAAATTGCTCAGAGTCCATGGTTTGTGACAAAATGTTGACACTACTAATATGAAGATCAAGGGTAAGTGCATAAACATAGCGTCATTTTAGTCATATACAATATTTACACAGTATCTGTGTATATAAATCTCATCATTCCAAACAGATGTTTCTTATATTCTAGATGTATTGTCGTTGTGAAAGACTTACACTAGCTTAAGTTATATGCTAGCTTTCCAAATTGTCAAGTCATGTAGCTAGTTTCGATGCTTGAGATCCATACATTCCAGTTGCCTAGCAACAGTGTTCTCACTAGTTCAACCGCTTTTACGGTGAGTGCATCCTGTTCACCTTTTTACATCATACCCAACATGATCTTCTGCTTTTTTGACTTTGAATGACAATATAATTTTGAAAATTGACTTAAGATGAGATTAAGCAACGCTCAGTTCCTTTTCCAGGAACATCCGGCACCAAGTCGCTAACAAAGACACTTTATCTGTGGTGCTCACTGTCAAGCGAGAAGCTGTTTGTATCCTGTCATGGACAAGAAGAAACTAATACATGGCACTGTTTGTTTTAGAACTAGAAGAACTGGTATAATGTTAGTTGTGTATCCAGGCATGTCAAAAAACAGGTTTGGCCATCTACAGCAAGAACACAAATCTTTTCTCCAGACAGTTTTGTGATGTTGTATATTCGCTTCAACTAATCACGTACTGTGACCTGGATAATTTAAATACAAATCAAGTTATTGATGGAGGAGATATGGTTAGTAAAACAATAAAGAATATGCACATGGAATAAAAGAACCACACTAGCAGGCTTACACTTATCTGCTCTGATTTTTTATATAAGATCTACCCAGCTTTAGTCGTTTACCTGTGTACTGTGTGTAACAATTCCCCTGTGGGAAATGTGTGAAGATTACAAGGTGCAAATTAACACTCTATTATACCAATCTGGTAGACATGGGCTGACAGGAAAATAGTCACACACACCCACTTACACAACCATATAAAGATTTGGGAACAGGAAACGCTATCTGCACCTACAAAACCTGAAATATGTCTCCCTGTTGGAAGGAAACTGAAATTACAGACCCGATGATCGGTTCCCGTGTGTGTGCTAGTTTACATGCTGACATTTCACAGCTAGCGAAACAGCTACTTATTAGCAAGATTTATGTCCGTTCTGTTTACAGTCCAAAGTCCTGAAGCCTCTTGTCCAGTTTCTTTCTTTCTGTGTGTTTGTATGCGAGTTTTAAAAATCACACTGCAGACAGAAAGAGAGCGATCATTAACCACCACACATCCCAAACGCAATACAGTCTCACATCTGAAGTACACCGGTCAGTGTCAAGAAACAAGAAAACTGGTGAATACAGACGTACCACCTACATGATATTAAGATTAAAAGAACGTGTTTTGTGTTCAAATGGAAATAGTGAACGAAAGCTTTTTTGCTAGGACGCCAGTCCTGGATGCTAGATAACGCCTGCTGCTAGGGCATAGCTGATAAATCTTTCATACAAAACTGGAATATCAACATTTCTCTCAGATATGTTGGTATATTCCTAAGTAAAACTCTAACAGAATTACACTTTGATATTTAGCATCGACTGCATACCGAACATTGATGAGTTCCACTCTACTGGGGCATCAACAATATGTTTTTTTTCCTGAAGTAGTGAATACTAAAAGGGTGGAAAATTCTCCACATGACATTTAATCATATAACAACTAATTCAAGTAACTGTGCTGAGCTCTAGAGGGACCTTTAACTACACTAATGTCTGATACTGACAGTGAAAACAAGGGATTTGTCATTATTGTAAATAATCTTTTTTTTATTATATGATTTAAATATATATATAAAAAATGGACATATTTTATAGGGCGGCACGGTGGCGCAGTGGATAGCGCTGTCGCCTCACAGCAAGAAGGACCCGGGTTCGATCCCCGGGTGGG
>JAOTRJ010000038.1:10274964-10293796 GCA_028564905.1 Leptodoras praelongus | reverse complement strand
CATCTCTGGAAGCTTCTAGAGCTGTTTCCACCATGAGAATGAGAAGTTCTCACTATTTTGTGATTTTTAATGTGGTTTAATGATTGGAGCTTGTAAAATGGGGTACAGAGGTAAAAGTTTAAATTTTTTCATATGGGCATTTTATGGGTGTACTGTGACTACAAGAATTCTGGCAATGCCTTGAACTTATGACAGCAGCGTGGCCGTAAAAAGACTCTGAGTGAACGTGACCAGCGTCGACTGCCAAGAATCGTTTCACGTGATAGGTGTGTAGCACTGCCTCAAATAACATCGGAGTTCAATGCTGGGGCCTCAACAAACATCAGCGTGAACAAAGATCCCATAGGAGACCTACCACGTATTAACTTCTTGTTATTATTACCAGTTTTTCTGGTACGTCAGTGTATTTATCCACTAAAATACACAAATCTAGACATGCAATGGACATCTGGTGAGGAGCAGCTCAGTGGGTAAGGTGCTGTGCAGGTGAGTGGATGGTTTAAATCCTAGCTTCTTGACATTCTCTTCTTGACTGCTCAGGCTTGTGCTTGAATTGGAGCAGGTTTTGGATCACAAACGCTCTGCCAAATATATACATGTAAATGTCCAGCCAACAGAAATAATCACCAAGTCAAACCGACTGTCCAGCAGGGATACGCTCCTACGCATGGCAGCGCTTGATCAGACAGCAGTAAAATGAGCCAAGATGGCTGTCTGGCTCGTCTCAGCCAAACACACCAGAGTTCAGGCCCGGTGGTCTGCCGCTCACAGAAAACATGCCTACTTCACTAGGTGACCACAAGTAAACACATAAAGGCATGGTGAAGTCAGGAAGGAGCATGCACACGGAGTACAGAGAGGAAACGAGGCAAAGCGTTCCCACCCTCTCTGAGCCACAGATGAGGTGTCTCTCTGGAAGGAGGACAACACGAGCCTCCAGCACAAGTTTTACTGAAACGGACACGCCGAGACCTCTCGAACATAACTCCGTGATTGCCTGCGATCAGACCAATCAGCGCGGCATGGAGGCGATGAGAAACCATCTTGCACTCACATGTACAGAAAGATAATGCAAGCCAGATGTGTTGGGCCTGTGAGACAAGCAGTTTAGACTTTTAATTGGACAGCCAGGACTGATGTCAGTGCACAAACATGCACAGATGAGACAGGGTCTGTGTTTCCTGTATTTCCATGATACACTGTTTGACTCTACAAGCTTCTCAGCAGCTTCCCACCAACGCACAAAAGAATCCGAGGTGACATCCGAGGACATTCTGATCAGCACGGAGCTTAAATAAAGGAACGAGACTCATCGTTTTATCTTGTATTCCAGACACTGAGGGCCTGAGGTGTTTGGATGACAGGAAAGATGATGAAGTTACAGACACATAAAATACATTCACATTCACACCTCACGTCACAAAAAGAAAAGCAAATTATGATTCACTCTTCCAACGAAAAGAAAGCATAAAAAAACTGGAACGTTGTGTGAGACAGATTTAAAAACATGGCACTGGATGCAGGCTTGCTGCTATCACACTTTATTAAAAATAGAAACATATGCTCCATAGTACTTCTTTTGATACAGACTACAATGGTCCACTGATACGCCTTCAAAAAAATCAGTTACATAGTATAAAACACTCTCGCACGGATTTGCACAGAGTTCTTCATTTGGCCTAAATCCACTGTAGAAAAGTCTTCTTAAGAGGAGATGCTGTGGCAGGACTGTATATGTAAGAACCCTATCTTATGAATACATTTTTTTTTGTACATGAGCTCAACAAACACACTTAAGGTTTCAATCAATAAATCAAAAGCACTGGGAGGTAAACTGGGAGAAGAAAGAAATGCACGTACAGTCTTGTTAAAAAAGATGGCACATTTATTGCTACATAAATGTTATATACATATTGTGTTTTCTGTTACAGAGACAGAAAAGAAATTGACTTCTTCTCACTGCTGGTTTCTTTTTATTCTTGATGTTCGACAATACCTTGGATTTGGACAGGGTTACAAATCTGTTAATCCACCAACGATGCAGACTAGAGCCAGAGATGAGAGCACATCCTATAGAACATCGAGCTCGTACAACACCCCATACACACTACACCTCGAGCTACAATCCTACTTTATGCTCTTATGATGCTATTCATAAATTCTCAATAATAGTGGACAGGTTATGGTAAATAACCGTACATTTTGTTTTACTATCTAATATAGTAAAATAAAGTAAGAAACTTTTTACTCAAAACTTTTGATTTCAAAAATCTAGAAAGAGTAATATTTAGAATTCAAGAAATGTTCTTACAATATTATTGTATAAAAGGCTAACTACAGTGAAAAATAAGCCAAATGTTTTTTTTTTTTATCCTTTTCATATACTTTTTTATGAGGGAAAGCATCAGAGCATACAGCAAAGTCTAACATATCCAACAGAGGAGCAAAGGAACAAAAACGCAGAAAATGAAACAAAAAAAGAAGAAGAAGAAAAGAAAACGGGACAACCAACAAAGAGACGACGGAACCTCGATCAACTTCAGCCAGCGACAACACAAGCTCTTCAATACTGAAATGTATAACAAGGCCACAGAGACAAATATAGAGATTACGAGGAATTCGAAAAAAGGAGAGTAGGAAAAGAAAAGAAAAGAAAAGAAAAGAAACAAAACAAAGGAAAGGAGGTGGGAGGAGACAGAAATCAGTTTTAATATGCTGAGTCTTATGCTTGATTTCTGCGACAGCGTTTTTTGTTCTTTGGACTTTGTCTTTCTGATGTGGCGGTTTTCGTTTGAGTCGGGTCGAGCATGCATATGGAAGACGAGCGGGAACGTGGGGAAGAAAGAATATAAAGAGAAAGAATTAAGACCAAAAATATATGCAGTAAGAAACAATACACACAAAAAAGTCTTGATATCGATTCTTAATATAAAAAATGCTTTTGTTCATGGTTTCGCCTGGTTGCTGATATTGTCGTCACAGCGTTTGAATTTTTGACACTGCGCAAACACACACACGCACGCACACACGCGCACACACACTCTCAATCACTGTATCAAGTACTTCACTGCTTTGGGGGAGAGGACAAATCCATCCTAAGTAACTTAGAATATCTTTCTTCTATTTTCACACAAGACAATACACGCTTTACTATGAAGCCTAGAAAGATGCTTTGTATACAATTACAAATAAACATATAACGTTGTGGTTACTAAGAGTAATGATTTTTTTGTGATTTTTGTCTTTTTTATGTTACTGGTTTTAGACAGAAAGAAAAATCAAGCAAAACGTCAATTCAGGCCAGGTGATGCTGTGGTCGTCGTTTGTTTTTTTCTTCTCGAGTCTACTCTGTCTGATATTAGCTATGTCTAGCTATGTGAAGAAGACCACCGCTGTTCAACTAAGCAGAGACCAAATAATGTAACATCAGAAAACCGACAAACCTTTTCTTTTTTTTCAATGGAAATACGCCGTTTTCTTCCCACTTATAACACTATATGGCTGAAGAATTCAAAGGACCCACGGTTAGTCCTTCTTTCCTTCGGTTAAGACACTATGAAGTATGCAGGGAATGCTAGGGTTTAGTAACTGGTCTGCTCTCTGTGTTTGAACTACTTACTAATGACTATAAACATGTCAGCCTGTGGTTGACCTCTGACCTTTCAGTAAAGCTCCAGTTTGCCATCCGGGACGTCGCATCTGCAGGACAGACGAAGGAGCAAAAAAGAAAAAAAAAAACAACAAAAAAAACCACACACTCACCTCTCCACTACACTAAACCGTCTGCGTCCTGGAGTCTCAACTAAATACGCATCATTAGGTAGTTTTGGTTTCTCATGCTGTTGTTCGTGGAACGAATCCATCATAAATATAAGTAATATATTATTTCTTATTCTTTATTCTAGACAAAAAGGGGAGGATTTTTGAGACTTTGATCATTTCAATTGCTGCAGGCGCGAGAGCCTCTGAGGCGACGCTTTAGATCCGTGTGGCGGCCCAGGGCGTCGGTTCCGCTGTGTTGCTCCAGCAGAATTGCTCTGGGTTACTTGGCAAACTGAAGATCTACTGAAATGCCAAACAGCTTCTTTTAAAGCAATGTCATAACTTTCCCTTTAAACATAGACTTTATAGTTCAGTAACATAATAAATAGGCAAAAAAAAT
Organism: Leptodoras praelongus; assembly: GCA_028564905.1. NCBI lineage: Eukaryota > Metazoa > Chordata > Actinopteri > Siluriformes > Doradidae > Leptodoras > Leptodoras praelongus. The sequence continues at coordinate 10,289,634 of JAOTRJ010000038.1, read as the reverse complement.
AAAAAAACAACAAACAAACAAACAAAATAAGAAAAACAATTGCTGTTACAATGCATTCGTCAATTCAGTTTAGGCACAATGCAACTTCCACGTGGAGGGTGGAGGGGGACTGCGACAGTCTCTGATTGTACAGATGTGACACGCTGCTTTGCAGACAGTGATATGTGCTGAAGGGCTTTTTCTTTTCAGTTTTCTGGAGCAGGTTTCTCGTGGGCAGAAATTTGCTATACAATTTTAGACTTTGCAGGAAGTTTGGTGCTTGCCAGTTTTCTTCGCGCTCGGGGTGGCTTGACTGGAATTTAGCTTGGAGTGGTCTCTGTCTTTTCAAATTTGTGTCACAAGCTGTGAGTTCTGTCTGCCCTTGGAAAGCAAGGTCACCAATGCAATCTTACACACTTCCCTCGGCATCACTTTGATCTGAAAAAAAAAAATGATGATGAGTGGGATTAGATCAGCGTCAAATTTTAAAACTGCATTCTCAATTTTGCTTTGTGTTTTAACAATACTACTTGACATATCTGCAACTTTTTAGCACGTATCCATCGCCATGGCTGAGCTTACCTGCCTAGTGCTCACAGATGGCCCATGGGGTTGGATGTGTCTGTAAGCCCGGGGTGAACTGATGGATGAGTCTGCTGCGGTTCCCCCGAAACACCGGAAACCTTCTCCTCCTCTCTTCTCTTAAGGCAGGCTGCTTTGGGGTTCAGGTTCCGCTCTGGACGGGGGGAAATTAACACACTGAATTAAGCTTTACACTCTCTATAAGAACTGCAGCTCACACGGTGGTCTCTATAAACGCCTTAAAGAACATGCCACAAAAAGTGACATTACATATAAGTTCATCCAGAAGTAACACTTCTAAAGCTACACTTTCAGCTCAATCTTAACTGACATTTACTGGGCATTTATTTCACTACACTACAATGTCATGACATTACAGTCTAACTCTACTATGAACTTACAGCATTGATATCCAAACCCAATTATTCCAAACCCTATGATAATCTAATACATATACAGTATAAAGGACAGGAGAGTGACTGACCCCTGACTTGCTGCTCCAGGCTGAGGATGACGGCGACGGCCTGGTGCAGGATGAGCAGTTTGGTCTGAGGCTTCTCGCTCTTCAAATGTAGCTGGCACATGCGGCCCAGCTCCTTAAACGCCTCGTTGATGTCTCTCACTCTCAGCCGCTCTCGTGCGTTATTGGCCATTCTCCTTTCGCGTTCACGCTCTGCCTTCTGCTCTGGGTTCAGGTCCTCATCTTCATTAATGCTGCTGTAGAGCAAAACAGGAACACATGCTAGGGTCAGGGCTGGCAGTAAACCACGCAACACCAGCTGACATGGAAACTGTATGCTTGTTTGAGATTATAAATTAGTACGCATGCAGGAAGTGTAAAGGAAACTCTGTTTAGGCTGCACAGAGCAGGGAGCTGGGTGTAACGTACCTTGTCCGAGTCCCTCCTCTGGGTGTCTTAATGTCCCTTTTATCACTCTCGCCATCAGACTTGACGTCATCAGAGGAGTGGTCATCGTGCATGTCGTCTTTGTCCTGATTCTCGATTTTAAGCTCCAGAGGTTGAGCAACCTGAGATGCCAGGCTAGCAGAGAGCCCTGGTACGTACACACACACAGTTATGATCTACATGCCCCTTTACCTAATAACAAAATAAAATGTTTGCCAAGTTACAAACTGTCTATGGGTTAACTGAAATAACTAGATTGGAGAGCAAACCTCTGAAAGTGTCAGCCTGATGACTGAGCTCGGCGCTTGAGGCCGGCCCGGGGGTGCCCTGCAGCCCTGTGTGGTTTGCGTTCAGACTGGCTGTCTCTTCACGATGAGCAGGACCCTGTCAGGACACATCACCATGAGAACATGAGCCAGAGAACAGAACTTCAACATCAAGGGTCTTTCTGATCATAAAGAGATCATGAAGCAGGAAGAGAAGAAAATCCATTTACATTAAAACCAAAGAGTTATGCACAGTGCCTGTGATTCCACATCAAAGGGCTGTGGCAGGCTTTCCTGTTCCTACTGTAGCGCATGACCTTGTCTCTGAAGAACCGAGCGCTGCTCACAGTACAAAGAAGGACCTCTGCAGCCTAAACCACATACTCACAATGACACACAGCAGTTCTACTGAACGACACAGGAAACATGACTACTACCCCGCGCTTGGAATATTTTTTCCAGAAGGCTTCTTTTTTCATTAAGAGACACTTCTTATTCAGGCTTGTGTAGGGTTGTTTTGTGTTTTCTTGCCTTTTTTTCCACCACTATCCACCTCCTTCCATTGTCTGTATATTGTGAACAGAAGTTAAACAATTACTGACACTGAACTGCGGTTACTGTCTGATTAAGATGTGGAAATGGAAGTGCCAGACTAATCCAATTGAAGAATGGATGGTGTACATTCAGAAATCTCACCCACACGTTAAAAAAAGCACTTCCTCCGTTTCACCACCATGACAGTCATGAAAGACCAAATGCTGGAACCCATTTTTGTCAAACAGAACAGTAAGCGTATTTAGGAATTCCATGTCCGCTGCAGATTACAGCAGGTTTTAGTAACACTGGTTACCAGTGGGTCTGGATTTGATCAGGCTATTGGCAAGAGAGCCAGAGAATGGCTGCTTAAGAGCAAACGAGACCCAGAGCGATTTGCAGCCAGCTCTCTGCAACTTGTCTGTTATAAAGTCAGAAAGGCCACTTTGCTCCTGTGCCTCCACCGTAGGGATCCACTCGCTCCCCTACAGATCCCTTTCCCTTACGAGCAGCAACAGGAACAACTAGGGGGTGGACGCAGAAGATGAAAGAGGTAGGCTGGATCATTCCCCTGTTCCTTTAAGCTGGAACCCAAATGAGAGGATTTATGGGCCGATTTTGGGTCTGATTCGCTTCTCCTGAGAATCGCAGGGGCGTAGCCTGATTCAAGGCTGATCTGAACCTACCACCAGTATAAAGGATTGCATTGTGGGAACAGTTTATATACATAATCTTATTGCTCCTGACTGGATCGGAGTCTCCGGATTTCAAATGGCAAATTACAAAGATGCGTGATATTTGCAACCTAAAGCAACCTACAGCAAAGAGTGTGAAGGGAGCAACGATTAAAAATCCTGTGATGCCAATGGGACCAATGGGAGCGAGTTTAACTGGGAAGTGTTATGAATCACATGTTAAAAATAATGCATATTATTTTTAAAAATGTAATAAAGCTGCCTTGCTGCGGGCACCGTCTTCTCAGCTATGACTTCATCCACGGTTCGTTTCTTTTTTCCCCTTCACATTTTTTCCGGTGCGCACACACAAGTGCAACGTTTGATCTCGTGAATTTCTGCATGTTCCCCAATCCAAAAAAAGTGTGTGGTCATGCTTCCTGTCCGAGTCATCTAGTGTCTGGGCTCTTATGATTAAAAAGCTTTAAAATCTATTCAAATCTGTTGTTATGTCTATGATCTTCCAAATTTTTTAAATCGGTTAAGATTGGAAAAATTCTCTAGCGTGGGGCCAGCCTTAGGAATGTGATCCTAACTCACTGTTGGCCTCTGTTAACCCCGCCAAACCTCCTGTCCTCCCCCAGCAGCACGCACTAATCTCAGCTCCACTCTCAACAGGTGGCCAAACAACTCTTTGTCTGGGCTGGAGGAGGAGGAGGAGTCGAGGGGACTGCCAGTCGAAGAAGGCGGCCATTTTCGGGCTTGATTACCATACAGCTGGAGACTTCGGTCGCGCACACAAAAACACACACAGACGCACACCCTCGTCGGAGGTGTCAGATTTCCTGAGTTGTTAAGAAATAAGGCAAAGAGACAGACAGCAAGGGTGTGTGTGTGTGTGTGTGTGTGTGTGTGTGTGTGAACCGTGTGTGTGAAGCCAGAATAAAAGCATGTGTATTAGCCATGCTGAATCAGGGTTTTGTCTTATAGTGTGTATTTCTGGTGGGGGGGGTTGCGTTTGTGTGTGTGTGTGTTGTGTCTTACAGGGAGAGCTCTGTTGCTATATGTATGAGCACACAGTTCACTGACAGCAGCGACACAGAGCCCTTCTTACAGGGACATAAACAGGTCATCACAGCACTGATCCGTCTCTCAATCTCCGGTTCTAATACACACACTAAGCCACTAAGCCCAGAGGCTTTGATACTGAAATCACATCCAGGCCTCAAAATGGAATTATGTCATGGGTGAGATGAGAGCTTTGGTTCTGTTGGGATGAGGACGGCATTATTGTTCGTGTGGAAAGTGCAACGGAGAACTGAAGCTGTCTCTTCTTTGCATGGAAGGCTTTCTTCTAGATTTACACTGATCACAATTTCTGTACACACCTCATGGACCTTTAGTCCAAGTCTTTAGGTTTTGTTATTGATGTTTTTTTGAGGTCTGCATTATTGAGTCTTTATAAACAGATTTTATACAAAAAATGAAATGTTACACAAAAATGTTTGTAATGAAGGCAGCTGGGTTTTGCATGCAAAAAAAGAAGCAAGTGTGACAGTCAAAGTCTCCAGACGAGCTGTGGCAGATTCTCCAAGACGCTCAGTAAAACGTAAAAGCTGATTTCCTTATAAAACTGCACACATTGTGAACACCTGGGAACACTTTTTAAGAAAAAGGGACCATATATGGACTGCCTTTAGTTTAGTACTGTTTACTGCACTTTATAGTGTTTTCTTTTATGCAGAAACATCTTCATCCCTGCTTTACAGCAAGTCTTTGCATGTGCCTTATTAAGTCTTCTGCATCGTCCTGTACAGTAATCAGCTGTAAGTTTTACTGAGCGTCTTGGAGAATCTGCCACAGCTCTTCTGGAGACTTTGACTGTCACATTTACTTCTTTTTTTGCATGCAAAACCCAGCAGCCTTCATTATGTCTGAAAAGTGCTCTGTTATGTAATGTGTTGCTTTTGTTACTGACATACAAACATCTTTGTGTAACATTGAATTTTTGGTTGGAAAAGTCACATTTGGAAATCAATCAATCAATAAATTACTCAATAAAATCTTTTTGTACTGACTCATTAATGCAGAACTAAAACGATGCTTGATTTGCTGTCTTTAGTGTTTATTCCTCTTCTGCACTCAGTTTAAATTGACATATGATTAGGTTTAGCAACTGTTGTCGGTTGTCGGACAACGCTGCAATTGCCAGAAGAATTCAAATAACGGAAAGAGACTTGGTTTGTTTATTAGCGATTTACAGCAGAATGTCTGCAGCATAATTCTTGTGTCGTGCCCTGCCTTCTGTACGCTTTACCCAGGTGCCGCAGGTGCAGAGTACTTCCAGCAGGTGAGAATGCATCCGACATGGACAAACTCCTGTTCTGTGTTACCTGTTTGAAGGTGCAGCTCCAGACAATATCTGTGTTTCATATGAGAAACTGGGTTTAGTCAGCACTAATGGGTGTTGACAAGAGCCAGGTAACAGTCTGGGAGCAAATGCATCAAAACCATGTGAATTAGGGCCCCAATGCTACAGTACATCTCTACAAACAAGGATGAAGCAAACTATTTTTAAGAATGAGTTTAATATGCGATTAAAGTCTTACAAGCTAAACCTTCCAAGCACTTTTAATCCCAAAGGCACCAAGGCTGATTTAGTAATATAATAAATTGCATTTTTAATGAATCACTTGAGAATTTTTGAGAATTCTTGAGAATTTTTCTCATCCTTCCAGAGACGAATGTGGGCATTTTATAAGGAAAAGCACAAAAACGTGTCCTGGATTATTTCCTTGCGCAGGGGGATTAATGGGAAAACATTTGTCTACTCTGTTTCTTCCCCTACAGCTGTGCTTTATGCGGCAGGGAATGCATGTGTGAAGATGAGGGAGGGAGAGAGTCACTGAACTGTTCCAGAAAAGTGCTAAACTCCAGCCCACCTTGCCTGCTTTTCCCATCCATCCACCACCGCGCTGAGCTTGAGGAGAGAGGGAGAGGGAGAGAGGGAGAGAGAGGGAGGGAGACAGTGCGCACGCCCTGGGCCAGCCATTACGCATATGGAAAGTATGTGGGTTTAAGTTAAATGGCCCTCTGTGGAAAATGGTTCCGTTTCAGCACATGACTTAGGCTTCATTTTAAACAGGTGGCTCTGCCTTGTTTATTAGGCTATTTGGAGAAGCACAATGCAAAAGCGCGTGCCTTTCTCTGTCTGCAACTGACTCAAAAGCGGACATATTTTGCTGATTGACTTAAATTTTGTTTAAACAACTGCCATTGATCGATGGAGGACTTTGAACTTTGCAGAAAAAAAAGAACAAGTGCAGAGAAAGCTCTGAAACAATTAGGCTCTTGTTTTCCAGGCAGAATAAACACAGTGATTGTTACCATAGATGCTGTCCTGCCGCTGACCAATCCGGACGTGGGGAAGTTGGTGCCGATAGCTGTGATTGGTCCATTATGTGTCTGTCCCAGCAAGCTGTGGATGTCGCTGGGCAGAGGGGCGGTAGAACCTACGGCGTGGTTCCGGAGTACATGGATCGCATCATCTAGTCTGTCCAAACGATCCTCCATCCGAGACTGGAAAAGGACAGAGATGGAAACAAAGGGAGGGGAGAGGATAAAAGAAAGATGAGAGCAGGGTTTAAATATATGGACATTATTAAATAAGAAATACTGCATTAAATTATATTACAGCAATCCAGAATGGAACAAAAACTAATGAAATTTATGAAAAAAACCCACAAAACTGAAAAATGAGATTTCTAACCATGTGAACCCAATGAAAGTCATACATGCACCCTGAGGCCTCCTAAAGGACCAACCTATGAAAAAATGGACTCTTCAAGCATGAGATAGTATGATTTTCTTTTTTTTTATTTTTTATTCTTTTTGCCCATTAACCCTGTTACACATGCGGCTACCACAAACTGAAAGAAAGCATGAATATAACTAAAATGAAATGATGTGGGGTTGGGGAAAAAAAAAAGGAAAACATGGTCAGATGAAACCAAAGCAGGACTGGTGATGAGAAAGGAATGCAAAAGAACATCATGGGGAGACAAGTGATGGACAAGAAGGACAACTAAAAAGCAGGGATACCTCACAGACATCCTTTAAGAAGGACATGGCATCCTGGAGATGCTCATGCAGCTGCTGATGCACACGATTTTTCTAAAGTCAGACAGGAACGGGAGAGCAGTGAGACAGTTACAAACTGACACATGGAAAAGCACAGAGCAAGAAAAGGAGAGGTAGAGAGGAAAGAAGGGATAAAGATTCATATACATATCTAAAGAAAGGGTGGGAGGAATTAACATAAGTATAAACATCAGAGATCCTGTTTAAGTAACTGTTGATGATTAACAACCTTCTGGTCCATTCTTGGACATTTTGATTGTATTTTGTTGTTATTGAACACAGTAGCCCACGCCGCCAAATCGGACACTTGACAAAAATGTAGCCACAGGTGGCACTGAAAGCGCTTGTGTAAATATTTGTCTTACACACCCCATGGTGTGAATGCATGATGTGGGAAGCAGGCGTGTATTTGTGTGTGCGTGTGAGAAGAGTGATCCCCGTCAAGGTTCTGCTCCCCAGTCAGCCCTGGAATCCAAAAGCACTACTCCTATGCAACAGCTGCCAATTAACCCCACCCCAACACATCCTAGCCAATTGTCATCCCCCTAAACCCTATACCCAATCCCCATACTCTGCTACACACCCACAACCAATCCCCACTCAGCATTTTCCAGAGCAGACAGATGGCAGGAGACACGCCCCAAGGGATGAGTATTGTTCTGTACCACAGTCCCCCTCAAAACCATTCTTTGACATTTGTCAGTCAGGAATGTGTGTGTAATGCTACCCCATGTGCCCTCCAGCACCCAGGCATCCACTCTTGAAGTGTCCATTAAATAGTGCTCATTGTGAGGGGGACGGGGGGTGAGAGACAGAAAAGGGGCTCATACCAGAGAGTGGAGAGAGTTCTCATAATTCGGGGAGGACGGGGTCTGTCCGGCTGCACGAGGCCACTGGGTAGTACCTGTAGAAAAAAAGGAAAAAGAAAAACAGAGACTGGGAGGTTATCAAATGTAGGATTTCCTAGTTACCATACAGAGCCAAGAAACGGTTGACCAACACTTCAGGCCGCTTCCCAGAGGCCAAAACTCATTTCCTCTTCCATGCTATTCCAGCTATTCTCAATGTGGGCTGTTTTCCTCGCAGGTCCAGATGCATCATTTCCTATGACTAAGCTACATCCTGCAACATGAGAGGGGTTGGGGGCTGTACCACCACCCACATTCAGCACTGAGGGACGTGCACTACTTCCGCTCATTAATGAAGTCATGGCTAAAAATGCTGTGAGAACAATGCCGGACGCTGATAAGAGCTTCGGCTCAGACCCTGTCTCACTTCCCCTGGCTCTGATTGTAATGGGACTGCTTGGAAAAGACAACCAAGTCCTAGACCAAAAGGATCGCACAGCTCAGAACCTCTGAACACACACAGCCAGTAAACACGTATATAGCAAACAGAAACAAAAAACAAAACTTTGTAACTCTAACTAGGTGTATTGTTGCCTGTGTGTTATGCAAACGTGCGTGTGTGTCTGATTTCAGCATTGTAATGAGGATGTAAATTACTGAGGTCTGCTCTTAGTCTAAGTGCAATGATTCTGACTGGCCATAAATCATCTTTGCTCTAAAGGAATCCACATCTGCTAATCGCAAATCAAAAAGGAGGGGGTTATTTTCCCCTCTCTTCCTTCTTACTTTCAATTATGTATAAGACTGCTCTCCAACTGGCAAACAAACAGCTACAGGAAGTCATGCATTGCCCAAGGATTTAGTGTGTGTTTGTATATCTAATAAAAAAAAAAAGGTCAAACATCCCTAATGACGATGGACCTAAACAAAACGCGCAGGTTATTTACTTTAGTGTCTAAGCACCAATTACAAGCCTGAGCTCTGGTCCAACCTGACTGCAGTCTCCACAGCAGAAAGGACCAAACCAAATCATGCTCTATGCACTACAGACCTCTGCATGCACATAGCTATGGCTCACTATTGCATCTTGCCATACATCATCTGTAAAAGAGAGAAAATGGATCAGCCTTCACCACCCCACACCACCAGAACATCTTCTCCTTCACTCCCCTAGGAGTGTTTAGGTAAGAACCTTCCAACCATTAATTCTCCCCAAACTGCTAGCAGGGCCCCATCTGAGGCAAATTTCATCCTTAAAAGACAAAGCCCAGAGAAACAGACTTTCATTAACGGGCTATTAAAAATGACTTTGGGGCAGGAAATTACGCAGCTTGCTCTTTTTCGCTCCTTCTGTACGCTTGAAGAAGAGCACAGCGTTTAATAAGGCCCTCTCCCACCACCGGCCACATAAGACAAATGAACGTGCGTGCACCGTATCCCACATGGACTCAAGTCTAATTGGTTGGGAGCAGCAGCAGAGGCCCAGGTCTGTGCTGCAGAGACGCCTAATAGTTTGGTTAAAGAACTAATCCTGAAGAACAGATGTAGGTGTTTGTGCTTAATCATAACATCATGGCACATTCCGCAGCGCTGTCTAAGAATAGCTGCTCCACTGAACAAAAAAAGCCCTTCAAACTCACAACAACAAAGGATGCTTTGACTGCATGCACAAAATTGACTTAATAAGCACAAACTGGTAGTGATTTCAGGCCAACGTGAATGAACTGCATTAGCTAAACACATACGTTCCCAAAACAAACTTATGCAGTCTTTAGTGACGTTGTAATGTCTGGAGGTAAAAACATACAGTGACAGAAAGTGAGGTCAGGGGACCGCGTCGGGACGGTTTGCGGTTTTAAGGGAGCAAAAGGTTGGCTGAGAGGAGAATAGCGTTCCCTCTGTGTGGACAGCATCAGCTGAGTCATCCCTCTTCTCTTCGTGCTCACACCTCCCTCATGCTCCCTGCGCAGTCGGGCAGGCTAATAAATGAGGGGGTCTGTGGGTCGAGCTGAACGGGGGAACAGCTGTGTGAGGAGCAGGACAACAGCTGAGGCTGAGGAGAGGGACAGACACGGAGACAGCTGTCGCCACTGCGCCGACACATGCACACATGCATGCGCGCTCCTTAATCAACATTAAATAAAAAATAATAAAAAATTTTTTTCCAAAACTAACTGAAATAAATGTAAGTAATTTTTTTTCAGGCTTTGTTTTTTGTTTTTTTATAAATATAGTTACTGTTACATACTGTTAAGTGAGAACATATTTCAAGTACAGACTTATTTTATATTATACTGTTATTAAAACGCCATACCCTTCCTACTGCATACAAAATACATATTAACTGCATATCGCATTTCCATAATAGAAACATTACGGTTGTCAGACCATATTAACTGTCCTTAAGTAATCTCTTTTGACTTTTTACATCTAGAACATTAATTAACATTAATAAATACGTTTCACTTGCTTTGGTACATAATGTCCTGTGTGTATTCCTGCCTTCCTTCAAAATAGGCCTTTCCCTAAAAGTAAAATTACTAAAACTAAAGCTGAAATACAAAGACGTGTAAACACTGAAATCTAATAAAAACCAGAAACTAGAAATGAACGAAACGTCAAACAAAAACCGAAATTATAAACGTCAAAACTAGAAGTAAATTGTCCAACATGACGTTGCTATGGTGGTTACTTTTAATGTTAGAAAAGTCTTGTTCTGCAAGTAAATATGTCGTCTTCATTCTACTTCTGTCCTACTTCTAATCCAAAGCCTGCTCCCGCTACGTGACTCCCGGGAATTAATCATAATCAGTAATAATAAATATTCATTTAAACCAGGTTTTTACAGTGTATGCAGGATTCAATATTCTGACATGAGTCTCATATCTGAGCAGCAATCAAATCAGTGCAGCGCAAAGAGCCCATCACAGAAGCAGATTGAGTTACAGGATCATGAGGAATAGCCTGGATCCCTCAGATCAATGCCTAGGCAGCTCAGTTATGTAGCAAACCAGAGCATGTTTGTTTATAACCATTAGAGCGCCTCTATTCCTGTGATTACAGGAAGGCGGAGTTAACAGTTAATATAGGTGTGTGCACGTAATGTGTGAAACAGAAATAATAAGGAGTGTGCTGTGTAATAAGCATTGTCAGGGTTAGACGAGGCATCAGGGGAAAGATACGGTATGGCGATGACGGTGTGCTGTGTGTAAGCTCAGAGTGACGAGACTGATACTTTACCTGCCCTTCCAGGTGGGGCGCTCGCCGTCACCACCGTACCTGCTGAGCCAGCGCCTGCTTGGGCCGTGAGCGGAGAGGGTGAGCCCACCGGGGTTGACGGGTTAGAGGGGAAACTACTGCTGGTGTGGTCAGGAGAGTAAATCTGAGAGACACACAGAGACATCGAGGGAGTGAAAAGACAGAGATTTAACCATCAATGAAACCTTACAGACGCTCTTTGAGTGCAACCTGTCGTTCCCCTCTCTGGCTTTATGGTCTCTGTTAGCGTCGCACAGCCAGAATTGGCTCATCAATTCTGTTGATTTTACTGGCTGAGAGGCTATAAAAACCCCGCTGCATACATATGGGGCTTTAACAACCTACACCGCCTTTTCTAATGGCTGCAGAAAAAAAAATATAAAACACCTTCTGTGCACAGCGCTTTGCATGACACCTGCACACTGGTCTCATTTCCCAGAACGCCCTGCTCATAGGTCTGCTGCCCTTCTGGAAGAAACAGGCTCGCACAACGCCCCAGTCAAAACACAAATAATAAATGACAGCACGTCACTTCAAGGTACTGGTAACGGATATAACCGAGTTTGTATTAATTCCTGTTCTTTTACATGATAGATTTACACACAGGACAGATTGGGAGGCACCTACACAGAGTGAAAGAGAAGAGAAAGAAAAGAGAAAGAGAGAACAAGAAATAGAGAGAAATGGGGAGGGAGAGAGAGAGAGAGAGAGAGAGAGAGAGAGCGAGAGAGAGAGAGAGAGAGGACACTGTCATTAATCTCTCTTTGGGAGCTCATTAGAGTGAATGAGCCTGGCTCCGTGGCAGCGTAGCTGTGCGGCTCCTGCCGTGTCTCATCTCCAGTTATGGATGAGAGGTAATAAAGCAGCACCCTCGCCTCTCTGCCTGCCCAATAACCATCGCCTGCCTGCATCAGGCACCGGCCAGCCACAGCACATTAGAAAGAGAGAGCGATAGAGATGGAGACAGAGAGGGAGAGAAACAGAGCTTTTCTGCTTCTATGTCTCCCAGAACTGAGCAGTGAGCTGTGTATACTCTTATATGTTTGCAAAGAGAATGACATGTCTCCAAAGACAAACTTCAACAAAAGAAAATACTTCTGTGACTAATTCAACATATTCATCTTTTCAATTCTTTCGACAATAATATTCACAAACAAAGCTACATATCTGTAGAAAATTCACTCTTAAGACTACATTTTCAGAGGGAAGCATCTGTATTACCAGTGTAGTTATTTTGGCTTGATGGTACACAAGATCGACTGCTATTTATTTATTAGTTTATAATATTACTTCAGTGCTAGGACTCGTTACTTTTTCCATTTGTGACGATTTATTGACTTTAACAACTGCCTTCAGACTTCCAGTGTAACTGTGGTAGGACAACAGGCTTTCTTAGTACAGGGAAACAGAGCAGCACATGCACCGCAGATGTAATGAAATTAAGGAAGAAAAATGTTGGAATATTTCGTTTCTTAGAAAAAAAAAGCCTTAAAAACTTCCTGAGAAGATTTAGCTTTTGTTTAGACAAATGCCGGATTAGAGCACACATTGCGTCCTTCTTTGATAGCAATGTTTTGCGTTTCTGCTACAGAAAATACTCTGGGGTGGCTGGAGTACTTGATTCGATTCCCACTAATTAGAGCGGACGCGGTGCGGATCTGGCAGGGTTTGATTCTGAACGGGTCTAAAGTTTCAGGACATGTCTCACAGGGGATCTCGGAGCTAATCTGAATTTCAAAAATGCTGGTACTATCATTATCATTATTAACCTTCTTATTAAATCCTAAATGTCACTTTTGTGTTTCAATCAATTCTGCAAATCCTGCCTGAGGCTTAGTAAGTGCATCTCTCTCTGGGAGGAAACCGAGCAGTGGAAGGAGAGAGAGAGAGAAATGATGGGAGGACAGAACGAGAGAGGGAGAGGGAAAGGGCGTAGAGAGTAATTTACCCCCCACATTGTTTCAAAGAGACAAATTCACTGTTCATCCACACAGACGATAATCCTCAACGGAAAGGTGCCCGTGTGAATTCAAACACAGCTGAGAAGTTAAGTTGAGGCTTAATCGTACAAATCACAAGTAAGGAAGTAGGAACTCACATGAAGCTAAAATTGGCTTAAAGAGGTCAACCCAGTATCAGTGACAACAGTAGTGGTGCCCTGAACTGAAGCAGTAAAACAAACAAAGGCTCTGAGCCTCTCTGTCTACTGCTGCTCTATAGCTGTGACTCCTGACCCTGATCAGCCCAGGCAACTTCTGCCGTATTCACGCTCTAACACCGCTCATTTTACCAACAACAAACTCAGCCCCACCCCCTCATCAGTCACGCTGCTCCCCGCCAGCGGGGGGCCAATAAGCACGTCCCGTCTAAAAGAAGCGCCAACAAAAGCGGCACAATGGGCAGCGCGGCGGGCTTCACCCAGGCCCCACCGTGTCCGTTTCGCTGCTGCTTTGTCATGCTAATGGTATTGAGTCGCCGAATACAAAAAGACTTAATTTGTGATTATCGTTCGGCCCCACAATTTTCTAGCTGTGTGTACGCCAGTGTGTGCACTTGTGGGCTTGGCGGTTTGTGCAGTTAGCCTTTTATGAGCACTGTAAAATAAGAGCTGGACGAATAGGTCGACCCTGCAACAATCTGTGGGTGTATTAGCTGTCTGTGGCAGAAAATCATAAGAGTGAGGAATGAGCCCAGATGTGCTTCTAGTCCAAGAAAAAAAAAAAAAAAAGTACTGTAAGATTATTGTAAGCTGTCTAAAGTGTGTCAGCTCCCCAGGATAAAAATTTACTGCTAAGCGAATACAAGGTTGTAGTGTGCTTGAGTTTCAGGACCTAGCACAAACACGCTGAGTTCATTATCCAAAGCAAAGTTTAATCCACTGGCTTTAGGATGGTTTTCATGTAGGATGGTCTTCTTTTATTGCACACTGCGAGATTAAGAGCACAATTATCCTGGCTTATGTCTAACAAACAGCCACAAACACATCCTCTGACCTTATTCAGCTCTGTCCCTCACTAAGCACACTAGTCTCAGTAATCTGCGGCTTCACACTGATTACAAAAGCAAAGAACACAAAGCGAGTTTACACTTACGTCGGGACATATTATACATCTTGATGTTTGTCTGTGTTATATAGTTTAAGACAGCCAGGCGAGGGCTTACCGAAGCGAGTGCTTTCCCCAACGCATCTCCGGTCTGAGAGCTTCCAGTTGCGTTACCTCTGTTGGCTGCAGCTGCAATGACACAAAGCAGAATGACCAACTGATGGACCATAATGAAAGGGTAAAGGCACCCATCATCTAATCTCTGGTATGAATTACACACATTCTGATTTTTACCAACAGCTGGGATGAAGCTCCAGGAGCTCAAAATATCTTGTGGTAAAGCCTGAATAAAGTCATCATGACCAAAATTATCTGGTGGATTTTGGAAGTGTGTTCTCCATCATATTTGGAATTTATTTATTTGATCTGTTTTGTGGA
>JAOTRJ010000038.1:10260417-10274954 GCA_028564905.1 Leptodoras praelongus | reverse complement strand
GTATATAAGCATTACATATTTTACCCATAACTCCCTCTGTGGTGTTGACGGGTGGGGTGTGGGATGCAGTGACGAAGGGCGAGCTGCTAGCAGTACTGCGGTGGAAGCTGGACATAGGCGGCAAGCTGGCATTGATGTCCGTGGGGGACACTGAGTGTGGGGGGTAGTTCTATAAAACACACACACACACACACACACAATCATCAAACAATGCTGCAGCGAGAACTGCAAGGTAATATGTCTAGACATGTGTGAGCACCAGCACCCTCACAGCTTTGACTTTAATTTGAAGGTGCACTTTACAAAGCTGGTAAAGTGCAAGCAGCAGTATGGAGAAGTGTGATATTCTCACCAGGCGGTCATGAGAGTGCAGGCTGCTGTAGTTTCCAGACTGTGGCATGTGAGATGAAGATCCTCCCAGCATTCCCCCGTAAGCGGGCTGGCTTATACCGTTGGACGAGTTCCACGGGTCAGAGGAGTTGTGGGTTGCGTCTGATTAATGAGGAAACGATAAATTTGAACACGGTCACATAAGAGTTACAGCCTTAGGGATTTTTTTAAAGCCTTACCCGGCGAGCACGAGCCAAGACGGCGAGGTAAACCGTAATGACAAATTTCGGCCATAAATAGTGCTCATAAAGGATTTAAAAATGACACCGAGTTGATATATGAAATCAGAGCAGGTGCCCATGCGTGGTTTCTGACAGAACCAAACTTCAGGTTTTATCATAGTAATCCAGTCCCAGGAAATGAACAAGAACACTAATAGTATTGCTTTTACTACAAGTACTGATATTACTTTTACCACTAATAGTATGTGTCAGACTGTATCCATGGCTTCTAGTGATCACAGTTTCCCAGCACCGAATAATAACAGCAAACACTTACCAAAAAATGTGCTTGCAAACATACTGCTGGGAGGTTTGGAGGAAGGATATGAAGGAGACTCTCTGTTAAAGTCCTCTGAGTTCGGCGATGGTGCATACACCTGCAAAAAAAAAATGGAGATGTTCTTAAAAAAATAATTGCAAACAGGATGTTAAAAAAAACAACCTAAAAGACAGCTAAAAAAATAAACAGCAAGGCTGACTAATTTACCTCACCACACATCCGTATGACAGCCTGAACGCTCGTTTACAACAAGACTTTCCTAGAAGACAATAACAAACCTAACTAACTATGCCACGTACGGTCAATATACAAATTGTATCATGTAACAGATGGCTAATTTGGACGTTGTGTTGAAAACGGAAAGGATTATCTTTGAGGTTTGTGTGTGCGTAGTTGTGTGGGCGTGTGCGTGCTACAGCTTAATTGGAACACAATGGAATGGATAAGCATGCTTGCTACACACAATACAGACTGTTTGTGTTTCTATGCATGTGTGGCCATTTATTCGTATATATATATATATGCTCATTGTGTTTGTTCATGCACATACTTTCTACATGCGTGTGTGGGTGAGCGCATGTGAGTGTGTGTATTTTAGGCCCTCTGGGCTCGGTTGGGTTGGGCCAGCAGTGCAGTGGTTGCAGCTGCAGCAGTGCCCGTCCCAGAAGAGGAGGATCAAAGCCTCAGAACCCATAATGTAGCGCTCTGACTTCATCTGCTCCAGATGGGGCCAAACCAGCTCCACACACCACAGAGAGAGAGAGGAAGAGGGGGAGAGCCGAACAGAACGGTTTGAAACAGGAAAGAAGAGTGAAAAGGGGAGGAAAGGCTAAGTAGTGCTGCCGAAAGAGAATTTCTCTCATTATCCATCATTAGGTGAGACAGGCATAACTCGGTGCAGCCACAACAACGGTGTCCTCTGTTCACCTGCCACATGAGGGGCTGATTGCATCGCCATGTTAGTGAAAACCAATCAGTTTAACCTGAACCAGATGGGCAAGGTGACTTGGCTGGCCAGGATTCAGCTCAATGTGTTTCGCATTCGTTGCGAGGGAAAGACCTGCCTTTCCATTCGTCAGTGCAAACGAGAGAAATCTCGAGTAAGGCGCATCAGTAGCAGCAGGAGAGATGAATCTGACTTCATCCCTATTATTATAAATCCACAATTTCCTTTCTTTTGACAGGCTCATGTTTCAAGTCGGGATGAAGAAGCGTTTGCCCGATTTAGCTCACTTTGTGTCTGTCTTACACCTCTATGCGTCCTGCAGCCGCATCATCAGCATCTAAAGCCCTAGTCTTCAGACAGCTTATCCAGCAGGATGTGGCTAAGCACCTTGCTGAGGCGGCAGTGTCGTGCCATGTGATTGACTACGTGTGCTTACACATGTGGCCCGGCCAGTGGAAGTTCCCCGGGGAAGTCAGGTCAAGGCGGAGCGGCAGATTTGGGTTTTGACTCAGCCTCAGGGCTCAATGGACAGCATATGGCTGAGGATAATGCTAATTGCCCTCTTTAGTTGGAGCTAACCAGCCGACCCCTTAATAAACCACCCCAAAACACCGGGCGCCCCACATTGGCACCACCAGGAGATGGAAAGAGAGGGTGTGTGTTCTCTTTGACCAAGACATTAATTAAAGAGCTGTCAATCATCCCATACACTCTGATATGGACGCCCGTAACATCTGAGGCTTTTTTTTTTTTTTCGTTATCACTTTGATCCTAAAGACCAAACCACTAAGAAACAAAATTATCTTGGAGGGGAAAAAAAAAGGTATTAAGAGCAGCCTGAAAATAACATCAAGTTCTGACGGAAGTTAAAATGTGTGGGTTTATTTTTTCCCCTATGCAGTCTGAAAGTGTGTCAGTTGATGTAAAGAGGGCAGGGGTTCCTCTGTGTAGCGCACCTTCCCTGCTCCTCTGCTCCGTCACACCTTCCTTTGATCTGCACCCGACACCCATCATAACAACGCATGGAAAAACCATTAAGCTGTCAACATACGGATAAACCGAACAACGGAGGTTAAAAGACGTTAAAAAAAAGAAGGGGGGTGGGATCATCCTCTTAAAAATAAATGATAACGGAAGGCAAAAACCAGGGCAATGCTGAAGAGAAAACCACAGAAAACAGTGCTGAGCCGCAGGGCTGCAAGTGACAACAGAACATCCTGTCTCCGCACGTCACTTGTTTGGAATCAAACTAAGGCCCGAGGGTTTTCCTTTTCAACTCCCATCTCACACACTTAGCAAAAATGCACGCTGCTCACACACAATGAGCCCGTATTGTACAGCCTCGTCCTGCGCGGTCCTGACACAACATGCATGACGGTTAAAGCCAAGCTCTTTTCGTCTAAAAGCTTCGAGCTTGAGGGGTTCCGCGTTCAACAGGTACTAAAAGAAATCCAGCAATTTATTTATACAGACTTATTATTATTATCTTGGACATGGAACACTAATTTTTTTGGCAAGGAGAACAGATTCGAAGGTCTCATGGTGTAGTTTCTTGGCATTAAGAAATACAGAATGCGAACTACAAACGCCGCGGTGTGACTTGGCCTCTCTAGAACTTCGCAAAGATCATAAAGCAGGCGAATCAAAGCGATGTGCTATGTGAGGCTTGACACGTAATGAACCTCGTTTTTTTCCCCATCATTGTTTATCTTCTGTTTGGTGTACAAACTTATTAAAAAAGATGAAAGGAACATTTTATTGAGAAATTACCAATTGTTTTGAATTAGAAGGTTCAACTCTGACCCAGGCAGCCCACATGCTCCTCATTTTCTGTGTTGCAATATAAGCCTGGAAATACTTAATATAAAAAGATCAAAGTGGGCTTTGTGCTGCAGGAACAAAGAGCCTAATGGGGTATGTGTAATGGGCTATGAGGACTCTGGACTCTGTCAAAGAGCTCAAGAAGGTGAATCCCTCAATGCTGAAAACATAATTCAATTTATACGCAGAAGAACTTTTTTAAGTTTTTAAGTTATAACACATTGTGCGCCTTCATATATACGTGAAACACGCTGAATTAATAAACTAAGAACAAAAAGGAATATTTCATTCTTAAATTTAGCTAACAGATGGAGAATTCTCGTGAGATGCCTGCGTGTGTGTGTGTGTGTGTGTGTGTGTGAGAGAGAGAGATAGAGGAGAGAGAAAGACTGCTGGGAACTTTTCCTCTTAACCAAAGTTGTGTGAATTTATACACTCGTTCATCCTCTCTATCACGCGCCACTTGCTTTCTCTTTCTCACACACACACACACACACACACCCCTCGCCCTCACTCTCTCCGTTCCGCCTTCTGTGCGGCTCAACACCTTGCGTCCCGGAGACAGCCGTCTGAGAGTGCGCCAGTCCCAGTGCACGTTCGGAGACGCACAAAATAAAGTTTTGTTAAGAACGCAGAAATCAAAGTCTCGGACTAGCGGGGAGGTGGAGGAGTCCCATTAGGCTCCCTGTGTAGAGTGAAGAATGCCTGACTGATTAAAAACAGATGGAATAACAGCAACGCTGCTGCTCCCAGCTCAACTGGCAAACAGGAAAGTCTAACCTCAACAGACAGCCTCTTTCCCTTAATCATTCCCATACTCCCACTTGTTATTATTGCGAGCAAGTATCAGTGGTTATTGAGCATTTAAAACTCACACCCTGGATTAGACGCTGCATCTACACACCGTTATACTGACAGAGGTCAGCAGACACGAGGATGCAAAGAAGAGGGAGAAGGCAGTGATCAGTGACTGCGTTAAAACAGATCTTCACAAGAGTATGCTTTTTTACATGAGTGCAAAGTGGCCATGCTTGGGTCACCATACACACTTAAAACATGATTACAGAGTAAGACCAGGCATTAAGACTGTACTATTGATGATAATAATATTACTACTACTACTTCTAATAATAATAATAATAATAATTTCAATAAGAGTAGCGATAAGATGCAAATTCGTCTGTACTTTTGCAACATGCAGGGTAACAAGTGGCTGATTAAGTGTTTAATAAAATATATATATTTTTATTTTATATGTAATAATAATGAGGGACGACTCATACTCTATTACTATAGAAAATCTAAATACTGTCATGCATTTTATGTCTTGTGAAAATGTATTCAAGTCCAGTGATGCTTTTGCGTCTCTAATCACGACTTGGAGAAAGCTCCAGAACTGCTCCAGAATCATTAGTGAGAAATGATGATGTCTTGGTTGTTTCTGATGTAATGGAAACATGTCATAAGGCAGCACACGGGAACGGGAACACACACACACACACACACACACACACACACACACACACACACACACACACACACACACTCTTCCTAAACCTCAAAGCACACAGCAAATCCCTTTCTCCATAAGACAACAAATCTCGAATAGCTGACAAGCTAAATATAAAATATATCCTCACACCAGCACTCCACTTTCCGGCTCTCTGTACACCCGAAAATGCACTCACCGATTTCCCGTTGTAGTAATACATCAGAGAGTTGCTGCCCATTCCAGGCACGGGGTAGGCGCAATACATGATAACGCTTCAGCTTCGGACTGAGCGACGCTCAGCAAGTGCACCGTCTCAGAGCAGCACACGACCAGGAAAACCTCTAACGCTCCCTAGGCATACATCCAGCCGGCTCGACACACACTTATTCCTTCAGCCTTGGCCTCTACACATGGATCTACTCACTGAGACCTTATGCAAAGTGGGGCTGAACCATTTTAGCCGGCAGTTAGGGGGGAGGGGCCTCGGTCCCCTAAGCTTGGTAAGAGCTGAGCCAAAAGGAGTGGAGAAAGAGGGAGGGAGGGAGGGAGTGTACAGAGGGAGGGAGAATGGGGGGGAAGCATGGTTTAGTGGGAAAAAAATAATGAAATGGGGGAGGGATTGAAAACAAATGTGTGAATGTAGCTGAGTAAAAGATGAGCAAAATATCAGATTTTCAGACAGGAGAGGAAAAATGTCTGAAATAATGTTGGGTCACTGTACTAAATAATTTAAAAGAAGGTTTTAGTCCTGAGATTAATATTTTGTTTGAATCAGGATTTTTTTCTTTAAAGGAAAGGCCGAGTTGAGAGAGAAGACTTCTTCACCGAAGATTTTTCATTCACTCAATGTAAGAAAAAAAAAAAAAAGCAAAATTGTTCAACTACCTGGTGTGTGTGTGTGTTTACAGGCCATGTACTGGAACATGGCTTCACACTGAGTTCACTCTGAAGTGAACTTTGTAGTCAGTAGTGTTGTTTCAGTAGGCTTCCCGCCATGTGGCCATGGAAAACACAGCGAGTTGTTGAACACATCCAACAGCTGCAAAGGACTCGGGCCTGACAGCAAGCTCACTGCGCTGCTCAATTTCCTCACACACACACACACACACACACACACACACAAACTCCCTTTCTTTAACCAGTCCTCAGTCCTCAGTCCCCCTTGAGGGCCTCTCGTACACAGCCATGGGGGTTATAACACAAACTGTTTCTCTCTCTCTCTCTCACTCACTCACTCACACACACACACACACACCCACCAAGGAAGGAAAGGGGTGTGGGGGGTCAAGTCTGTGGACAATTTGAGGTAGGAAGAGAGAAGATGTAAAAAAGGAAGCACAGAAATGGAAAAGGGAGCATGGGGAAGCCAGAGAGAGAGAGAGAGAGAGAGAGAGAGAGAGACATCTCCTGCTGCGGTGAGGAGGGAGTGAGTGCTGTGTGCTACTGCGTGTCCCTTTAAAGCCCACTCTAGCCAGACCTGCTCTTTCATGTGTCTCTCTGCAGGCGTGCTGGCCCAAACACTGCCCCTAGACCCATTCACAACATTACTGTTATGGAAAGATGAAAGACATCCCGCCATCCCACCCCCCTCGCCTCTGCAAACGATACTTTATGTTTTCCCCCCTAATTCCATTATTATTTATCCCTCTTTCTTCTCCAAGCGAGACTCTTTTAAACCGTTCCAAGGCTGGGGAATCGACAGGCTGGTACCGTTTTAAAATCTGGAGTCATTTCAAGCTGATGCTTTGAGGGAGGCTGCCACGATAGAAGTGCGTTTGAAGGCTCCGAAAACCAAGTCCAGATAAGGAATGCACCACCGAGAAGAGACAATGAAAGAGAAAAAAAAATCCCAGACACCCCAAGCAGAGAAAATCATGGACATATGTCCATATTCTTTACAATATAGAACTATGTTATCCTCACAGGGGTGAAAATGAGGTTAGTGCAAGAGGAAAATATTGTTTCAGCAACTAGTGTCAAAACAGTAGCCATATTAAATTTAGACAATACCAGCTACTACTCAGTGACTGACGCACTGCAAAAGAAGATACAATAAGGGGGGGAACACAGTAGAAAAGGAGTGAGTAACTAGGAGCAGACAACCTCATCGACATATCCACATTTTGTTCCAACAACCACGGCAGGCTTGCTGAATTTGGCAGCACAAGTGAACACTTGGTGGCATTGATACACAGCGATCGCTGTAGGCTAGTGAAGATGGGATCCACCAAGCATGAGACAGTTTACACCCAGTCGTTCAGTTGTGTACAAAGAAATGACTGCAACATCAGACTGAACACCCCATCACAGCCACGTACAAAAATCCGAGCACCTGTGCACGTTCACCTGACTTCACATCACTCTTCAGACAAATCAGCTTCCCAGAATGTCTAATGTGAAATCACGGACGTGCTACAGGCTGACGGAGGCCTGTCGAGGGCCGTTTCAGCTTTGACTTGACCCCCACTGGGTAGACATTTACACATTTAGTTATGCATAAACATAACTTCAGCCATGCAGCCTGTTCCCAAACACTGTCTCTCCCTCTACTACTAATGGCCCATTTCCACCAGCAAGGTCCCCGGTGCCGTTTCCGGAGAGATCCTGTGCCAAATCTGGAACTGTACCATAAACTTCCTGGATAAAAAGGCCAGTTCTCAGCAGGCGATATCGGTTCAGTTCCAGCACCGAGATGACCAGGAGTTCTCAGATGACGGTGTCTCCATTACATCAGTTCAGGCATATGACTGATATTAAAAAGCAATAAGACTGCATGGTGGAAATGAAAACAAAAATGAAATATTGCAGTCATGAATTAGTGGACAATTACAATTACGAACTAAATACGGTAATGCCAAGAATCCATTTTTAGCATCTGACGAGTATTAGGAAGCTTTGATATCGGATCACGTAACGGTGCAGCACTTAACCAGGTGGAAATGAACAACAGGTGTTCAAATGGTTTGCAGGTTAGGTGAAGCAGCACCAACACACACTGTCACTGGTGTGTAGGCTACAGAATGATCGCTAATAAAAACCTCTTAAACCCTAAACACACCCTATAGTGGTCCAGCTGCCAAAAGGACATCCTCAGAACCAGATGTTTCTTTAATCACCACACACACAAACAGGAGGTCCAATAATAATAATAATAACCAATAATAATAAAAAAAAACAACAATTTGTTTCCTTTAACCCTACAAACTCCAGGATTTTTGACCAGGCTCAACACTTACACTCCTCAACCTTGTGTATAAACACACTCGTGAGCTGAGGAATGTTGTTCACTAGAGTACACTGAGAGAAGCTCTTCCTCCGAGGTTGCTTGTGATAAATGACCTGCTGCCGTTAAACACAAGAGGACTGGTACAAGTAGATATCCAAACATGGTTCTTATGTAAGGTTGTTGCTCCATGGCTGACATTCAAACTGAAACTAGGATACACTACGACATACCTCAGACAAACTGCTTGGCAGGTTATATGTCTGAGCTGTCTGTCACTGTGCCAGGGCACAAACGCAAGCAGGATGAAACCCAATTAAAATTAGCTTCATCCAATATACCTAGCCTACCTTCTGGCCTGACTTCACATGCACGTACAAATGTACGTGCAACTACTTTACATCTGTCTAACCAGAGCTGACTGTTGACAGTACAGGAGTTTGGTAGCAGAATCGGGGACATGTGTGTACCGACTTAGGTATGTGAACATGTATCTGCACTCATACCCTCGCTGCGTAAATAATTTACAACAGTACAGAGTGTGAGTAATGAGTCTAATCTCGTGCTCTCTGTTCGTCCAACTGATCTTTTTCTCCTCTGCCCCCTCTCTCTCTCTCCCTCTGGTAGATGAAAGCAGCGCGGGCCTGGGCTGTTTGTCACCTCCATTATCTCCATATATTCTGTTGTCAGTGGTAAATTTCAGCAGCCCAAATCTAGATAAACAGTGGTGCTCCCAGAGGTGGGCACATCTCTGTTCAGGATCAGAGCTAGTCAAACCACAAACATCTATCTAATCACTTATCTGATGAGCTCATCTCCCTCCAGACCGTGTGTACACATCCGTGTCCCTCCAACAGACATGCATCCAAAAACATACTGAAACCACTGCCCCCTGGTGGAGGAATTCTGACCTGATGACCTGCAAGCAGAGACATCGTGACTCACTAGCTCTGGAAAATCAGACATAAACTGAAGTCTTCCAAAAGGAACATAAGCAAGGTACGCTCTGAAGGATGCACGCAATGCCTGTCATTCCATAAGAAGCTTCGGTTGGGAAATACGCTTTTTTTTTTTAACAGAAATGTAGCCCCAAAAAGCCCACAGCACTGATGATGTACAAAACAAAAAGAAGAACAGAGATTCTTTAAAGAACAAAGAGCAGTGGCCACATGAAAGAACCACATCAAACCTCAATCTCTGGAGTTATTCTTACACGGCTTTAGAGGGCCGTTTTATCCAGAGGCTTGTCCATCTCTGCAGGGCCTGCTCAGTCAGGTCCTGACCCTGCATTAGGGCCCCAGCTTCAAAGAGACACACACACGCAAACAAATGCCTGTAGCCTGCACATTCTGCTGCTGCCTGTAGATGGCTGTCTAGTCAAAAACCTAGCTTAGTATTTCTGAAAGGAGGAGCAGCAATGTTTCTCTTCAGGAAGTACACACACACACACACACACACACACTCCTCTCGTTGTAGATGCAATGTTAAGGAGGAGAGCTGGGTCGTAGTTGGTGTCCCCGCAGCCTAACCATGCTCTGTTCCTGAAACTGTTTCCCGCTAAGAGCAACCCGCGCCAAACAAGGGTCTGAGTGACACGTCAAGAGTAAATGACAATCTCTATTTTGATTCACAGCCAGGGTTCTCACTTGCGAAAGACCCAGAAGGGAGTTGACCATATAAGTCAGCCCCCCCCTCCCCAGCCCCCTGCACTCACTCATACCCTAAGTCCTCTCCTTTGGCTCATCGCTGCATCAAGCAGACAAGCTGGTGACAAGGACACTTAAAAAAGCCTGGCCGTTCACACAGCTCCAGCCTCGCAGTCATGCATGAATATCCTACAAGAAGCCTTCTCTTGCCCACAGCATCAGAGCTGCTGAACTCTCCCCTTTCACTCTGTATCAGACAGACTGTCAGGCTGGCTGGGTGCTTCAGCACAGGTGCCCAAACAGCTGCCTGGCAGCAGCCGCTGCTGACTGACTATCCATGATACACACTCCCTGCTATATACTCTCTCGCCAACTACTGTGCATTTTCCACTGAAAAAGTGCCAGCACTGGTATTGGTATTGGAGCAAACCTTTTAATGAAGTGTCCCACATTTCTACCTGGTTCTCAACCAAACCGGACAAGGGCAAGTAAAAGCTCAAATGTGCCCAGTCCTATAGTTTGGCTATCAGTAAGCCTAACTGACCAAGATTAAAAGAGATACCTACCATAATATAGTTATTTATGGCGATAAAATGAACAATTACACTATATGGTAAAACATATGAAGATACCTGACAACTGAGCATCCCATTACAAAACCACTGGCACTAATGTGGAGTTGATCAGCTGCTAAAACAGCCTCCACTGTGAAGCCTTTCTAGCCATTCTTGACAATTCTGTGTTTCGGAAGATCGCTTCCTGGTTAGATGTCCACATACATTTGGCCATATAGCGTATATAACTGTTATATAGCACCTTTAACAAATAGTCAGCTAGTCACTGATCAGCGTTTGGGTTATAAGCCCTGGTGTTCTGTTCATAACGTTACTGCTTGGGTCTGGGTACCACCTTTATTTTCTGTCCATACTCATCACTGTGACATGCCCGTGTTCAGTAAGCAGAAGAGCTATGTAACTGTTATGTACTAAACTTTTTGGACTTGCAGAGTTCCCACATGCCTGCATGTTCCTCATTCTGAAAAAAGTACCATTTGTGCATGCTCGTTAACATGGAAATCATTCTACCAACCAGCAACGATCACGCCATGGCCACTGTGTGCAGTGCTGAACAATTCACAGCACGGATGTGCATTTCGCCAGTGTAAAGTGGAATCAGCTTCAACACGAACATCAGTTATGATCGTTCTACAAGAATGTTAGCTGTGTTATGAATATCAGTAAGCCTTTGGGCTTTTTTGTTGAACCTATTTGCCCTAATAGCTTGGATCTGAAATCTGATTCTCCTGGGCACAAATTCTGTGAACATATCGTATCGTATCAAAGCCAGATCCTTCAGCATCTACACACAGCAGACAACTCAACAAACACGTAAAATGATGAAATGACTTTCTTATTGCTTTTACCTATTTATCATTTCTTCACCGTTGAAACCTTTTTGTTACGGTGTATAACTTGAGCAGTTGCCATGGAGACAACAGCAAGCCCCTCACCTCATGGCCCTTTTTCTGAATGAACTTTCACCAGTGCCTTATCAGTGGGAAAGGGACACCCGAGTGCTTTCACTTTCAGGAATAATGATATCTTATGATGCAAATGAAGAAATACTAACTCAAATATGGCCCAAGTGTCAACATTACACCATCACTCAATAAATGATCAGTCTAATATTCACAACCTATTTCTATACTAATTCGTACACAGACATTGTGCTCATCAGCAATTTTAAGTGTTCAGTAGTTTCAACTAGGAAATTCTGAGGCAGTGCAAAAAAAGGGTTAATAATGCTTCCGTCCCCTCTCCATCCTGAAAAAACATCCTGTACACAAAACGAACATGGTTATAAACATTTGTTAATTCTCACTCTGCTTCTTCAGCCTCTTCCTAAACCTAACATCTTAAAATCTGCCTCAGCACTTGAGTACAATGCGGATGTTCCCATAAATATTTACATTTGTTAAAAAAAAAAACCTCCACATGTTCACCCCAGCCCATACGAAATGTGGATGAGGCTAAAATGTAAATAGTTGCTGTATTTTTAGGTGGGGCACGAAAAGGTAGAGTAGGTGTGCTGGAAAGAAAGAAATAAGAGTGCGTTCCCTGTGGAGGGATTAATGATGGGACGCATTGTGTTCATTTTGTTTATCAAGCAGCTATTCAGGCCTCTAGTGGGGCTCTGGTGCTTACGCAAGCAAAAGCTTTCTCAGGCATCTGCAGCTGCATTCCCGCCATACAGGTACCCTGCAGACTGTGCTCTCACACACACGCACACACACACAGCTGCCCCAGCAACGCAGCGAGGCTCTGCAGGTGTGCGTGCTCGCCAGTGCCTTCAAACAGCCAGATTCCTTATGCATCGGAAGATGCTTCAGACTCATACCGCTCACACACCACTGTCCACAACTGACACACTGACTCTTCCTAGAACACCTTCACACACACCACTCTGTGCATGCAGCCTGGCCTGCAGCTATTTTCCATGTCCATCACTCACGCTCTTGAGAAAAGCGAGAATATAGCGAGCCCTGGTGTCTTATCGCTGTTAAGGAGTGAGGTACAGAGTGCTGCTGTATTTTATCCTCTGCCATGTCACTGCTTTGCCCCGTTCTGTATTGGGCGGCTTTGAGTTACGAGTCACAGAAGTGCACCTGCGCCCATGTGTTAAGCGCTGACAAATAAAAGCCTAACGTCCATTTACACAACAAAGAGACGTACCCCGCAAGGCAACCAATCTCACGTCCCCCTCCTGTATTCTTCTCTTATTCACACTACTTGCATAAGCAAGAAAGTGCTGCATGTTCTCCCATAATACCCTGCACACACACTCGGTTCAAGGCAAACTGGTATTCAAACACAAATTTTGCAGATGGAAAAAAACCCCACAAAAATCCTCTACAACTCCGCCTTTATGTCCCATGCTTGACTTTTTTTTAACCAGCTGGAGCGATGGTGCAGCGTGCATTTAACGAACACTACGAAAAGCAAATCCCGTCACCATGTCACCCTTATCAAAGGCCTTTCTTTTGTTCTAGGAGGAAAAAAAAATCCTTCTGTAAAAGCAGTGAGAAAACTCTGACAAAACCGTTTGCTGCTACTAGCGCCTTAATGGAGGCTTTCACCACGCGCTGGGCTTCCTCACAATCAGCAGCTGACTGTGTGATTGATGCATATTAATGAGTCGGGCGGCGCAGGCGGAGGCAAGCTGAGCTCCGCACTTCCTCTGCATCCTAATGGCTGCTGCTCTGCTGTGGGATTATCGCCCATGGAAACTTTGCCCAATTCGCCTCTATTAATCTCTGCCTGTCCTCCTGTTCAGGCAACATAATGACTAATTAAACATCAAAAGAGCAGCAGTGGGGATGGGCCATGACAGCTCACGGCCCTGAGACTGACTCCCGTGAGACCCAGAGACAGAGGAGGCCATAGAGTCGCATGCTAGAATCACAAATCAATCAGCCATCCTACACACACCTCGCCCCTGCAGCCACACTCAGTAAAACAGGCCTGATTAGCAAAACAGTGGCATGCTCCTGCCGTGCACACACACACACACACACACACACACACACACACACACACACAGCACTCAGTGATACCACCGTGCTGGAGGATGACTTTGAAGAGACGAAAACAAAGTGCATCCAAGAGCTGAGACATCACCAGCTTTTATTAAGCATGTCTGTGCTTTTCTGAGTGTGTGTGTGTGTGTGTGTGTGTGTGTGTGTGTGTTTATAAAAGCAGGCTGAAAAACTGAAGCTTCACTCACAGACGACGGCAGCCCAGGGGGAACCTTGCGTACTTTCTTTGTTTGTAGAGGATCTGAGGGGAGATGAAGCAACAATAAGAACAGCATTTGAAGGAACACACTGTAAGAAACACAGTCAAGCTGTAACATGCTTTGATGTAATTGTATTATATTTATTTCAGTGATTTATTTCACCAGACTACAATCGCAATTGCACTGAAAGTTTCCCACTACCTGTAACCAACACCACGCTTTGACACTGTGTACGTCTGTCACAAGAGTCTTTTACGAAAAAGAATCAAACAAAGCAGCTCAGGTCTGGCAGGAAGCACAGTTTGAAGCCTCTAATGCAGAAACTAGCCACTTCCATTGCACAACGAGGTATTTTTTCCAGGCAAATAACATGATTTATTATTTAGAAACAGTTTAAAACATGAGGGTCTGACTGTGAACACCTTTTCCCACACAGCAAACCGACTTCCTTAGAAGAGGAGGCTGATACAAACCCAGAGGAGCGGATTCCTGGAGAGAGCGTCTTCGTGGATTGGAGCCTGTGAAGGAGTAAAACGGAGCCGGTGACTTTCCTGCTGTGGTCACAGGTCCTGGGCTGGACAACCCCATGTCTGTCCGCAGAGTGGACTGCAGGGAAACAAACAAAACACAATCTGAAATTCAAGGAATTATTCATACAGTGAAACAAAACTGATTTATTTATTACCAGTTAGAATGTTTGACTTTTATTTTTATTTTATTAAT
>JAOTRJ010000038.1:10206850-10228049 GCA_028564905.1 Leptodoras praelongus | reverse complement strand
GGAGACAGGTCTGGACTGCAGGCAGGCCAGTCTAGTACCCGCACTCTTTTACTACAAAGCCACGCTGCTGTAACACGCACAGAATGTGGCTTGGCATTGTCTTGCTTAAATAAGCAGGGACGTCCTTGAAAAAGACGTTGCTTGGATGACAGCATATGTTGCTCCAAACCCTGTAGGTACCATTCAGCATTAATGGTTCCTTCACAGATGTGCAAGTTACCCATGCCATGGGAGATGCTGGCTTTTGAACTTGCACAGATAACAATATGGACAGTCCTTTACCTCTTTGGCCTGGAGGACACAACGTCCATGATTACCAAAAACAATTTGAAATGTGGACTCGTCAGACCACAGGACACTTTTCCACTTTAGTCACTTTTCCACATTAGTCCATCTCAGATGAGCTTGTGTCCACAGAAGCCACCGGCATTTCTGGGTGTTGTTGATATAAGGCTTTCTCTTTGCATGGTAGAGTTTTAACTTGCACTTGTAGATGGAGCGACAAACTGTGTTCACTGACAATGGTTATCTGTAGTGTTCCTGAGCCCATGTACAGAATGATGTTGGTTTTTAATGCAGTGCCACCTGAGGGATTGAAGGTCATGGGCATTCAATGTTGGTTTTCGGCCTTGCTGCTTACTTGCAGAGATTTCTCCAGATTCTCTGAATCTTTTGATGATGATATGGTCTGTAGATGATGAAATCCCTACATTCCTTGCTCACACAGTTGTTCACAAGTGCCCTATCCTTGCTTATGAATGACTGAGTCTTTCGGGAATGCTCCCTTTATAACCAGTCATGGCACTCACCTGTGGAATGTTCCAAACAGGTGTTTTTTGAGTGTTCCTCAACTTTCCCAGTCAATTGACTTGTTTTGGTTCTTTTGATGCATCTGCTTGATTCCTCAATAAAAAAGGAATATTTTTCTCCATGTACTTCCTAAATGTCTGTTCACAACGTGGCTGTATTTGTAGAGTTTTCTGTTATTCAAATTGTTTATCGTTATTTAAAACAATACCAGTGAAACGCTTATGATCAGTCTTGGGTATTTTATCATGGTCATAAATACACTGTATTATACAGATACAAGTTAAAGATACCATCCAAAAAGATGAAATTATACAATTATATGCAATATCCCATGCCGTGTCCTAAATTCTTTGGCATAAGCTGTTCTGACTATTAACATTAAACCACTTGGCTTTTCTGAAGTAGACGCCAATCACACTGGCATCTAATAATCTGACTGTTACCGATACACCAGCCATAACATTAAAACCACTGCCGGGTGACGTGAACAACACTGATTCAACAAGTGGGATATATGAGGCAGAAAGTGAACAGTCAGTGTGTTGGAAGCAAGAAAAATGGGCAAGCATAAGGATCTCAGTGATTGCAACAAGAACCAAATTGTGATGGCTAGACACCTGGGTCAGAGCATCTCCAAAACGGCAGGTCTTCTAGGTCTTCTGTTCCTGGAATTCAATGGATAGTACCTACCAATAGTGGTCCAAGGAAGGACCAAGGAAGGAAGGTGGAAGGTGAACCAAGGAAGGTGAACCAAACTGCTGAAAAAGTTGATAGAATGGTGGAATATCCATGGAGGCCCCACGTCGCAACTGCTATGAATGCCATTGTGCCAGATACCAAAGCACTCCTACAGGGGTCTTGTGGAGTCCATGCCTTGACAGGTCAGAGGTAGCAGCACAAGAAAAACCTACATAACATCAGGCAGATGCTTTTAAAGCTGTAGCTGATTGGTGGATAGCACATATCCACTGGTTAGTGTAAATTACCCATAACCCATCAGGTTGTCCTTACTTCCACCAGCGAGTGAGCCATGAAATATTTGAGTACCCGAGTTGACTTTGGTTATGCTTCTCACCCAGGTACCATGTGAGGCAAACTGGGAAATATGGCTGAAGGTTAAAAATAGTTCACACCATCAAATCAATTGATCAAACAGTCTTCACAGAACTGTCCTGATTAATGTCTATCACTACAACTGCTTATCTAGCAGAACAACAATCTTCAGCAGTAGACTAATGTAACTAATGTAAGCTAAATATAGATAGGAGCATTTGTACGGATTTAAGAGCATTTAAAATAATTTCAACCCGTTTAAATAGCAGTTTTAGATTCATTTTTATTTATTTACCCATATTGACATTTTATCATGGGCATTTAGATTACACTTTTCCCTTTGATCCAAGTAAAATCTGCCATTGTCCTAGTTAAAGTTATTTCCAAATGGCATCATATACACTTTGTCTGCACCTTACACAGGCTCTATTAGAGCCCCAGAAATTCATCCCCAGAAATAGCATGAGCTCTTATCACTTTTAAATGTCATCCGTTATGGTTTGCATGCAAACTCCTTGGTATTTTTACTAAAGACTAAATTATTGTCACAATCGACTGAGTGGGCCACCGTTAAGTGAAAGTAGATTTTCACTAAAGTATTGCCACACTTGTGTCTGGGTGTGCATGCTGGAATTTACAAGAGCAGTGTCTTGTACTTGCTCCATGAACATTTTGACATCTAATGGGGCATGTCTGGTTTCATTTAATTTTTCATTAAACTGTTTACTTTAATTTCAAGCAGTACTTTATTACTGCATGGCCAGCACTGTGGGGACCCAGCTCCAGGTCACCCAGTTCAATCCCAAGCTGTCTGACAGGGCGTCCTCTGGTTTCTTCCAAGCTCCCAAAAACATGCATGCTAAATGGTCCACTGTAGGGCTGCACGATATATCGTTTCAGTGCCGCCATTGCGATGTGCAATGTTTTTGTAAGGCGAATTAAATCAACCATGTCATGCTACAGATTTTTTTTTGCTGCTACTTCCCATGACATATCTACTACATATCACTTAGTTTACTCCATTCTTGTTCCTGTTGTGAGCGGCATGCAGCATCTGTGTGCACAACGAACTAGACAATCACTCATGATCAACAGCTAAAGCGCCTCCTCCCCCGGTATTCAGAACACAGTCTGAAAATGAGCGATTTGGTTGCGAAAAGAAAATCAACGTCTGCCGCATGGAATGAATTTGCCTACAGAAAGGACGATGTTGACCAAAAACGAGTAATTTGTCGACAGTGCCTTGCAGTTGCCAAACATAATTTGTTTGACCACTTAAATCGGCACCACAAAGCTCTGTATGAGGAGTGTAAAGCCAGATGTGGATGCTATCCAAAACAAAAAAAAAAAAAGCTTTCTGATGCACTTGCCAGTGTTCACCATATGCAAAAGGCAACAGAAAGAAATCACTCGCGAAAGACATGCTACCAGTTAACACAGACACCAAAGAGGACCTGATGTCCTCCGGGCGCTATGTAAGCGGCATGTAATATCACCACGCATGTGGATAATGTTATTATTTTAAGGTGCAAGTTATTTTCTTTAAAGCAAATGACATTTACTTGTAGTTGTATTTCTGCATACCTCTCAGAGGGTTGGGGTTTAGCTGCTCTTTTATTTGTATGGTTTTGTTTTAATAATATTTACTATTTTAATGAGGTTTTAATTGTGGAATAAAATGATCAAAGACCCATTTTGTCATTCACGTTAATTCATTAATGTGACGCTGAAGCGTCGTTGTTCAGTGCCCTGTTTTAACTGTGATTACAATGGTAGCTACCTGTAATCTCCTGTATCCCTCCTAGTCACCACACTAGACTCAAGTAGACACCTTAAACACGCATTATTAATACCATGAAATGATGGATTACTGACTTCTGGTGAAATCTGGTGAAAATGTCTGCATTTCTTTAAATATTGCAGAAAAAAAATATTGCAAGATAATTTCTTTCACCAATATCGCGGAGCCCTAGAACTTAGGTGTACAAATGCAATCACAAGGTATCGTGTGACGGAACAGCAGCACATCTGAGGTGTAGTCCTCCCTCGCTATAGTTCCACCTTGACCCTGAGCATGATAAAGCAGTCACTGGAAATGAATGAATGAATGTTAGTACTCATACCCATCAAGAGAAACTGCTTATACATTCAAAGCTGGAGTTATATGATGGGAAAGCAACATGCTATTGGCTGGGATATGACAAGTCCTAGGTCTTCATGTGTTACTAAGCTGCAGCACTGTTCCGCAGAAAAACCTGCACTATGTAAACAAGCACCCCTGTAGGTTAGGACGTTTTAAAGCCAATTTCAGTGTCTGGTTTCAAACGTTGCTCTTCCACCAGTCATATGCACGCATCACGCTGGTAGCACTGTACTGATACAGGGTTTGACGGTGCCTCAATATCTCCTGGCGTGCCTTATGGTGGAGATTAATTTTACAGAAAAACAACTTTATGTTTGCCTTAAGTCTCTCATAAGAAAATATTTAATATAAGCGTTCTGAATAATACGGAACTCCGCTATCAGCAATATATTCAGCTTATAGTTCATTATGTTTACTTTTTGACTTTTTCCATCTAACATGCAACATTATTTCTCATATGTTTGGAAATTATAAAAAAAAAATAAAATAAAAAAAAAAAAAATCTTAGCTGGTAAAATTATGTTGACAGCAGTTCATCCGACCAAGGTGCCTGCAAAAACACCCACATACTCCCTTCTTCATTCTTCTGCAGCTAAACACTGTCCTTTCATGACTGTTATCAGCTTCAGGGCCTTGGCTCTAAATATCGGTCACAGTATGCGCCTTTAAAACTCAGGGCTCCCCATCATAAAAGAGATTCTGTAGCTGTTCTAATCCCAGGCCCTGTGAAAATCTGTCTGCTGCTGCACACACAAACAACATTAACTCCCTCTGGAGTCCCAGAGCGGCCGCTGCTTCTTTTTTCTATAGACCTTTCCTCTCTCACATCATATTCAACATGGAGTAAGTAAAAAGTACATAAAATCTTATTAATTTTTTTTTTGGTAAACAGACAGCAAGAGGGAAATTTCAAAAGCAGTAGTGCAGGTGCAATCGGAAAAAAAACCCTGTGTTCCTACAAGGCCATCGTCCGTTAATCACACCATGATCTGCTTTACTAAAACATATGGAGAGATGGCAGAAGGGAAGAAGACATCTTTCTTACTCCAAAGCTCAGCTGCATTTTATGTGGCACTCTATATATCTGGTATACATCCGCATGCCTACGTTCATAAATTAACTGCTTCAACTTCGTATTACAGTCGCGTGTTGGGCTTGCTTGCGTTGTGTGACCCGGAGCTGACAGCTGCCAGAGCGCCTGAAAAGGACAAATCTTCAGAGGGGAAGGTCTGCAGGGATAGAGGAGTTAGATAGAAGGGGTAATTGAGGGAGGGCAGGGGGAGTTTTTGCTCCTCTGGGACCATTAGATCATCAATCATGCCTGGCTCATCATCTCTAAATGCACCATGCTCCTGTGTTCCTCTGTGTTTATGCAAGTGTGTGTTCTGTCGCTGTCCAGTTACTGCTGGCTAAATGACTGTCAAATCACTGCTTAAGCATGCAGGCCAACGCTCCAGCAGATGACCCAGTCCCCTGATGCGACGTTTAAAGAGTTCTCTCTCGCCACAGTTCTGCGTCCAGGTGAACATTAGCTTGCGCTGTAACATTTGGGGGACAGGTGATAGGAGCATGATGGACAGGGCGAGGCATTGTGGGATGGCGGGGAGCGGATTGGGCTGTCAGACAGGAGGCCTGCGGCCGTGGCTGCCCAGGATCCAGAGTCTGGCTGCTGGCCAAGGTCAGCACTCAGCGACTGGAGGCTGTTCACAGCCCACTAATCATACACACGCTCAGAAGCGAGAGTGAGAGTGAGAGAGAGAGAGAATGAGAGCAAGGAGAGGAAATTCATCTTTTTTCGTTGTTGAAAAAAGAGCAGCCTGAGAACCACAGAAAACAAGGCACAAATGATCTCCGAGAGGTTACAGAGACAAATTTTCCATGCTAAAGACACATTCATGAATAAACAGCCATTCTCACTGTAGTCGTTTATCTGATGTGAGATTAGAGATTCTGGTAAACCTCCACACGAATGCTGTGACACATGAAGATGCTGATAAGATTTAAACACGCCGTATACACTGCAGGGGAATTCACTGTCTGTTATTGAGCGGCTGTGGTTGATCTCTCTGATAGCACTCCATGAACAAACCACAAGAGGATAACGGCTGCCATACGGGAGGATTCGTGCCTTTTTCTTCCTCCTTGTTTTCTATCAGGTAGAGAGGGCTTTAAAAGTGGTATGCGCAGACATTTACACTGGGCTTGATCTCTGAAATGGCTGATGTGTAACTAAGAGTAACTCATCATCCCATATTCCTATCCGTACGTTTTATAAACATGGAAAATGACTGGTCATGGGGGACCATCATGCACAAACACAAAATCCAAACAGCAGACAGAGTGTTTGTGTGGACATGAGGGCTAATAGATGGGTGGATGGAAAGATATGAGCAGGATTTAACTAGAGGTGAGGATTAAGGGAATCTCCCCATTCTCTCTGTACAAAGCAGGCTGTGTGTTTGACAGGCTGAAAAGCACTTCGTGTATATATATATGATGGGTATATTCAGCTTTGCTTTTACTCATCCCGGGCCACACTTTACTGCTGTCAGGCACACACAAGCGGCTTTCTGGGAGAGAAGTGTCCATTTGTGCTGTGTGCACTGTTTCAGTAATGCTATTGATTATTCCAGGTCAGACTCTTTGGCAATGATAAATGATTATATAGCACACACAGCGTATAGTATTATACGCGTCAGTGCTGGTACAATGATCGTATGTGATTGTGTGCATGCACATGTGTGTGTGTGTGTGTGTGTGTGTTGTATGAAGGAGTGGAACAGCTGTCTGCTCGCTGATGCCCGCCCCTTGCAATGTCAGGATCGCTGATTTATATGCACCTAGAGCAAAGATATCTCAAGCATCTACAAGTTATAATTCAAATCAGCCCAGTGCCAGAGCCATAGCCTGTAGATGTGCGTTGGGGAAGGGCACTGAAATATAAACAAGGTAACGTGGCATGGGAGCCTCTGACATTTGACTGATCTCTGATGGGAAGTGACAGGAGAGTGACATTAAATGAAATTCATACAGGACACCCAGAACAAACCAATGTGTACAAGACAAAACAAACAAATCGAGAAACAGAGAGAGCTTCACACTTTGTTAGAGATGCGTGCATGCCTCTGTGTGTGTGTGTGTGTGTGTGTGTGTGTGTGTGTGTGTGTGTGTAATGAAATAAGGCACAAGCCTTGGCTGACTCTATTTGCATGCATGGAAATCTCAGCTTATCACAGATCTGAAATGCATCCATGATTCCATTCCAATTACACAGAGCTATATTTCCAAACCTTGCAAACGTAACCGTTCGTTATTTAGAGATTTCATATCTGGCACCACCAATAATATCAATCATTATCATTTAAAGTGGTCTGCCGCATTTGCATTTTTATTTATAAATGCCATGGTGGTAATGCATGGGGATAGTAGTAGTAAAGGTATAGCATGCCTTTATTTATTTATATACTGGATAAATATTTGATATGCAATCATTTAAGATGAAACCTTATATTTTGGCATTGAAAAATAGGGAAAGAGATAAAAATGTGAACATTTGAGCGCTGCTGTCATTATTGTTGGTGCTTTGAACAAGAAGAGAAAGGACAGTGTTGTGTTAGACAAAGTAAGATCGACAGACAGAACACGAGAGGCAGATAGAGAGAATGAATGAAAGAATGAAAGAAAGAGGGAGAGAAATCTTTCTTACCCTGGAGGACTCGTCATAGGAAGGGCTGGACTGGCCACCTGCGGCCCAAGATGCCTCGGTCGTCCTCTCATCTATACCTGTCAACAGAGCAGATACACATCTCCATCATCCTGCCCTGCTCTACTGTACTACACAACACACTGCACACAGATAACGCACCTGTGTGAGGGAAAAGAAAGAAAGTGCAGGATTATGCTATATCAAAACCAATCAACGACTTCTGAGAAACATTTCAAGTTAATGAGCGATCGCTATTAAAAAAACAACAACAACAACAAGCATCTAACAGAAAAGAAAGAAACGGAGCGGTCTACTCTCGAATGCGCTGTAATTCCATTGAAAATCTTGGCTTTACAAATCGTAGCATATCATTTATTTTGCTTTACATAAATCACGCTCAGATACGTGTTGCTCCCCGGCATGCACCGGCGTTCGTACGCCAGCAACTGGGCCACTCTGATTTGGCAGTGATGTATAACTCAACCTCATCAAAACAGCTGAGCACTGAAACCTGATGAAGCTCATATTTTATGCAGCCTTGCGGCTCTCTAAGACAGCCACCGGAAAACACGCCCGCGAACGCGCAAAATAAATAAATAAATAAAAGTTGACAATTGAATAGATTCAACATCTGGTATGTGATGAACAAATACAATATCTAGTTCTTGCAAAATTGCATTTTATGAAGGCTGTTGGGTAAAGATATATGAATCTTTGTGTCTTTGTGCTGTTCGAGCCAATATTGTTTTGCAGGTAACAACATTCCGTTTCACGGTCTCATGTACGAGGCACAAAATTGCCGCTGAAAAACATCAATATTGCCTCGAGTTATTGATAATCCATCTCACCAGAATATGATATTTGTCATTTGATTTTACTCGGTTATAACATATAAAACATATCAAAGTGAAGCAAACCAATCGTGAAGACCCAAGTACTGGTACAGATTACAAAACAGAACATACTGAATAGAGACAGACAACACGACTCTGATGCACACGGCTTTAACAATGTGCTAAACTTTCCTGGCTTGTGCTGCATGGCTGGACAAGCCACATACTAAATAGCAACTATGAGCCAGGAATTTGCATAGGGAGAACAAACAAGAGAGTGAGAAAACAAGAGGAAGAGAGCAATTGTGCAAAACGAAGAGAAAGACATAGAGAGCTTTTCTGCTGTTTTTTTTTCCCTGAAGGCCTATAGCACACAATCAGAGTGTGTGGGCAAAGACTGATCTCATGCCAAAGACAATCTTCAGGCCAAGCTGTCTGTGTGGCACTCCTGCAAAGAAGAAGCTGGCCTTCACAACCCTGACTGAGGCAGGCATTTTCTCCCTCGCTGCTGTGGGAATGAAACCTTTGTCCAGTGCTTTTCACAACAATATCATGCCGTGGAAAAAAGTATGCATTGTGAAGATAACAATAGTAAGGAGAAATGATAAAGTACATGTTTAGGGCATGAGCATCCATCTAAAACAGAGGAATGAAAGTGACACATGAACAAGCCTGAACTTTAAAAACAAACCTCAGTTTGAAAGCAGAAATTGGGCTGGGTCACTCCTTCGCTTTCACTCAGTCAGATTTGGAATGTGTCAAAGGAAAAGGACATGTGTTCTGTATTTACAGCAAAGGAAATGACCTCACAGGGAAGTCCTTCTCAGAGGAGCGCAAAGGAATTTGGGCCACATGTCTTTACAGTATGTTTATCCCTGTTAAATGTATTAAACAAACACCTGTTACATAGATTTCAAACAACGACCTGTTTTATAGAAGCTTTGGCTGAAAAGTAGAGGACTTCAACTCAAAGACAGAAAGAAAGAGAGAGAAACAGGAGGGAAAGAGACAGCAAGAGAGAGAAAGAGAGAACAAGAGAGAGAGAGGGACAGAGAGCCAGAGAGAGACAAGGAGAGGTAGTGAGAGAGAGAGAGAGAGAGAGAGAGAGAGAGAGAGAGAGAGAGCACAAGAGAGAGAGAGAGGGACAAAGAGCAAGAGAAAGACAAGGAGAGGTAGTGTGAGAGAGAGAGAGAGCACAAGAGAGAGAGAGAGAGAGAGAGAGAGCACAAGAGAGAGAGAGGGACAGAGAGCAAGAGAGAGTCAAGGAGAGGTAGTGAGAGAGAGAGAGAGAGAGAGAGAGAGATAGAGAGAGAGAGAGAGAGAGAGAGAGCACAAGAGAGAGAGAGAGGAACAGAGAGCAAGAGAGAGACAAGGAGAGGTAGTGAGTGAGAGAGAGAGAGTTTTGCAGGTAACAGACCGTGAGAGAGAGAGAGAGAGAGAGAGAGAGAGAGCGAGGGCGAGAGAGAAAACTCCCCCTTTCCGTGGTTTGTTCTATTATGAGTCAGCCGCTCGATTTATCCATCTGCCAAATCACAGAGTGCCAGTCACGAGGCTCCAGTCACCAAGGTCAGGCACTGAAAGACGATTTCCAAACTACTCGTTTAAAAGAGCTCGTACACCTGAACAGCGGGTTAAGTATGCCAGGCTCTACCTGGCCTGCAGACACTTTCTCTGGCTATGAATCAGTTTTATAGCTGCACTCATGTTCACAATGGCAGGTAACAGATTTGTAGCACGGGCCTTCCTGTGAAAGACACCAGCAGTATGAGAGGGACACATGTTCCACACCTGTATCTGCCTATTCTGTGCCCAGCGCTCACGTACGGCTCCGGGTCAATCCTTGTGCGCTTCCACAGACCGAGTCAATGCTGTTTGACAGGTAACGGCATTCAGTTCCTCATACAAGCCTCGATATTTTCAAGTTATCGATCATCTATTGACCACCTTTCCGTTGGCACGTCGGCTTCTGCTGAGCAGTACACGCCTCGCCCCTACCTCTCACCGGCATGTAACGCGTATCGTGTAGCTCATCTTCATAATTATTTCAAAGGCGTCATTTTTTTCCATGCTTAATTATGAAAATTAGTTCCAAAATAAATGCAAATTATGCATGCCTAAGCGCTTCTACATAACTGCCGTGGATTTTGTGCTCTCGCCCGGTGCCAAAGAGGGTTCATTTACATGCAGTGTCTGTTGAGAGCAGGATTTAAATATGGATTTAACTTGGCACAGTGCTGCCTTTCGAGCAAATCTTTGTCTTTCTTATTTCAGTGGCTAGGAGGCACGACAGACTCGTATTCAGAATGTTCCTCCTCTGTAGAACCTTATGTATTTTTCATCGAATGCATTTTTACCCATTTGTTTTTTTAATTAAAAATTAGGGCCTAGCTTTGTTTATGTAAACATTTAGCCTAAAGGTGGGTTGGTGTGATGAAACACACACAAGGCCTCAAATTGAAATACAGAGCAAACATGTGGATAAGAGAGAACACTTCACAGAAAAATCCAACCGCTATAAATGTCGATGTGCGTGAATAGCGATAGCAGAAAGTTAAAGGGCAGTCATGATGGACTGAAGACTTTTCTTTTCAGCCCAAACACTCGGTGTAAACCCGGTCAAATCACAGCCAACTTACCATAAGGAAGAAACGTGTAATATCCTCACTGTTTCACACCAAAATATACTCGTGCATGGGAACACAACCTTGACTGGAAGGCAAATATTTCTCTTGGCAGAGATCGGCTCTCTTCTGGGGTTTAATCGGCAAACAGGTGTCTACGTCCCTTCACACAGACATACAGTGTAGCAAAAAAAACACATAAAAAAAAAACAGCAATGGAGCAATTACTCACAGAAGTGAGTGGCTCGCTTATGTGCTCTGGCACTCTAAAAAAGCAACACAGTCAGAGCTTTGATTGACCGCTCCTGGCCACGGCGGTGAAAATGCACACGGCAGACGTGACATCACTGAAGGTTCGAGTCGTTTCTTGGGACCTGCTGTTTGCCAAATTGCCATGGAGTCAGAGTGTTGCGCTGGCAGGGTAGACGGACATTGCTCGCGGGATCCGCTGTGGAGATGCAATCGATACAGACCCACAGCGAAGCGGAGAACTGATGCGACCTCCGCCTGGAGGACTATTACCATTTCTTTCCTTCGTCCTGACTCATCCGAAGGAAGCAGGAGAAATAAAGCCTACGGGCGAAATCCGACATTTTGAAGACTTCATGGAACTCGGCTGGCTATTAATCTGCATTTTTCATCAGTACGTGAAAAAATAAAAGAACATCCTACTGTAAACTATTAAACATAACCTGTACAAAACAGAAAACTGAATCTTGTCAGAAATCCCTACATCTATGAATACTGTATGGCAGGATTGTGGAAAGCCCAGATAGATAGCTAACCTACTTGTAGCTCATTGTAGAGATTCGGGGTCTGAAACTCTGCTGTATTACCAGCCGTTTATTTACCATCCGTCACAACAGTCTATCATAATCAGGACTTTGTTTATCACTGATATAAGCTAATTAGGTAAAAATGTAATAACTTGCACGTTAAGCATGATAGCTATATTTTGTGACATAAGAAACTGAGAGCGAATGAATGAAGCTTAAAATCATGGAATCTAAACTAAATTCACAAAGCCTTCACATACCAAAATAAAACACGTATCCAAACACACACACACAGGGATTACAGTAATCTAAAACTGTGTGTTTTTGTGGGGTGGGGTGCACTGAGGGAGTGTGAGGGGGGGCAAGTGGAGCAGTGAAGTGTGTCACGAAAAAAAAAAGAGAAGAGAGTGTGAAGTGCAGGATGCTGGTAGGGGCTTGATGAAGTGCGCTGGCGGTTGCAGGGGAGTTTGTCATGACTACAGCATCGTCTTCATTAGGACAGCCTCCTGCTTTCCAAACTGCAGACTGCCACACAGTGCTGTCTGTCACTCTCACACACAACGAGGCTCCTCTGTGGGACGCACACACCTCTCATACATTCTCTGCGCACGCACACACACACACACACAAGCTCTCCACATCATGCGCATTTCAAACGTAATCCCATCTCTAGTTATGGATGTAGGCAAATATTCATAAAAAGTGTGTGAGGATGACTCAAAGAAAAAAAAAGAAAAAAAAACATCTGAAGGCAGAGCAGGTTCATTTTCCTATGCAAAAAAGAAACTATTTTGAGCAGCCCACTTCCAGGAAGGTTTCTGATCTTATTAAAAAAAAAAAAAAACAGAAATTGGATATCTCATTACTTTAGGAACAAGCTACTGGAAAAATCTCACTTTCAAATGATATTTTGAAATGTTCATTTTGAAATATTGCGATTTGTATTTCTATACCTGGTCACAGCACACCTACTTATCACAGCTTCCAGGACTCCACACAACACACACACACACACACACACACACACACACACACACACACACACACGCACAAAACAGAAACCAGTAAACAGTGACTCAGTAAGTATTGCTCTTAATCAGCGCTTCTCGAATGTATTGCGAATGTACTCCTTTAACTTCAGCAGACGTTCCACGGCCCACTGAGCAGAGGCGTTTATTAGGAATATCAGTCAACCATTAAAATTTAAGCCTCGTTATTTAAATGTGTACAAAAATATTCTTATTAGGGCTGTGAAGCTTCTTTTTTTTTTCCTGAACTTTCCACCGACAGAACGCTTAACGCCCGAGTTGACATTATTTATAAGCCTACTTACTTTGTAAGGTTTAGAATAAACTCATTCAATTAAACCGAATAGTCCAGCAAGCTAATAAGTATAAAAACTGAAGTATGAAAAGGCTGAATTGTGATTCCTACGACTGTAGAAGAAGAAAAAAAGGGGAAAATAAATAAATAAATAAATAGAATCACAGATGGTTGGGGGTTCCGGGACCCCATTTAAAAAGTTATTAAATATTACACCATTGTCTTTTGTGATACTTAATTGCAGTTTATAATACCAACACCTGAATTATACAAAACACAGATGATGCATTCCTTACAGTTCTATCCCATTTGCATTTTGAAAGATTTCCTCAAAAACCTTTTTTTTTTAATAAAGCTTATTCATAAGGCCGACTTATAGAAATAAGCCCTTAAAATAAACCCTACTCTGCATAAACAATCATTTAAACATAAATTCACTGAGAGAGAGAGAGAGAGAGAGAGAGAGAGAAACTCCACAAAGCTACTCTGTCACCTCATTTTACCCAGCATTCCTGACGAGCACGCTCCACATGACCCTTTAAATTCCTGTCAAAGCGACTAATGCAGTGTCTGAAATAAAAATGGCAGAGGTTTTAAAGTTTCTTTACCTCCCTCTGCCCTTCCCTCACTCTTTTTGGAGCCTTTAAGAGGTCCTGGCAGAGCTGTTCTGCTGGATTT
This sequence comes from Leptodoras praelongus, assembly GCA_028564905.1. Classification (NCBI taxonomy): domain Eukaryota; kingdom Metazoa; phylum Chordata; class Actinopteri; order Siluriformes; family Doradidae; genus Leptodoras; species Leptodoras praelongus. Next base: position 10,214,106 of record JAOTRJ010000038.1, on the reverse strand, counting down.
GTCTGGCCATGCCCAGTTCAGACGCATTAATCCAAACTCTCATTCCCTGCGATTTCCACACTTCCTTCCTGTGCTGCGCCCGTGCCATATGTTCACAATCGCTTATAGGGGAAAGGTGCCTCTTCCTCCAACCTTGAGCTCCATCAGAGGAATGGCGGCACACGCGAGCCAAATGGATGAGAAATTTATCTACCTCATAAAAAGGCTGTGGGCTCGGCCGAATATAGACAAGCGGGTTTGCCTCGCTCGGTCGCGTAATTAAATTCAGCCCAGCCAGGAGTACGGTGTCAAATGAAGTGCAAGTCATTTCATATCTGATCACAAATGGATATAACCACAAGAACAACAGACCGAGAGGCTTGAATAAATAAGTGCATCTGCTTACTTCATCATGCAAATAACTAAAGATGCGCCTTCTTATGCTTGCGATGGTTGCACGTCGTTTTGTGCACCCAGCACACCGAGCACAAAAGGATTACGCTATCACACCCCTGGGTGCTTGCAATCAAGACGGCGTTTATTGCATCAGGAGGATTTATTTTTATTGAGCTGCTCATTAGTGGGGTTTAATCAGAGCTGCGTCTTTATGACTGCTCCAACGCTGGTATCACATCGCTCATCAGCCGGCCCGAGCGCAACCACAAACAAATGCGTTCACTCCGAGAGCTCTCCATCTCCTCCCCTGACATCCAGACAAGGCAGTGCATGTCAATGGATTTTATACAAATATGCAAGTGCACCCATGTGTATTTATGTATTTACATAATCAAGCACAGCACAGCCAACCCTGCCAAGGCGCATCCACACTCTCTAATTCACAAATGTGCACGAGTGGTGACAATAGTAAAACACCAGAGTACATTAAAGCCCTCCGAGTCTTCCCGTGAAGACTACACGAGCCAACATGGAGGGCGGCCCGGACGTCATCGTCCTCTGCCTCCCACTGCACTGCATGCTGGATCAGTTGAATGTCCTGATGGGGCTGGCAAACAGCAGTGCCAAGTGGACATCAGAGGCTCTGCCCTGTCCGTTCCTCTTGAACATGAGCACCCATCACTGCCAGCCTTTCTTTATGTCACCGTCACGTCAAGGGAAATTCTATAAAGAAAAGCAGCCAAACATCTTAACCAATTTTTTTTTAAAACAAAAAAAAAAGAAGAAAAGAAAATGACAGGACAGAATTAATGATGCAATGAACTGACTGATAGCCAATCGGAGCTTATGACCACTACCCTCAGAGATCCCATCTGTCACATGGAGAGAGGAGCCAAGATGACACACACTGAATAACACACGCTAGCTTTATATCGATTAACTCTCTCTGGCCCTGAGCACTGGAGAACACACCAAGGCCTTAGTGCTTAGTGTCTTAAGTACTGCCAAGAACATTTTTCTTGTATTCCTATGAGAAACACATTCTACCAGTTACAGTCGAGTGCTGTGTGTATCATTAGCCAAGCTGAAGCTTGAAACCTGGATCAGGTTTATCAACATTAAATCTATTTGTACATGTCAAATACCCCAACAAGGGAATATAATACACAATATATAAAATTGCATGAAATATTAGATACAATAATATACAAAGTTTAATGTACGTCAAACATGAGTTTGGAACACATATCCTGTCCTGTAGTGAAATAAATCTCCCTCCTTGCTACAGGAATTACAGTCATAACAAACATGCATAAAGGTTGAATGATTCAGAGAGGCTTTGACCAGGCCCCATCATCTTTAACTTATTACTTAAATCCTTCAAAAGACAAATTAAAACCAGGAACAAATCATTGCTACACTCTAATCCTCAAGTCTTTTTCAAGAGAAGAGATTGGAACTTCAGTCTGATTGGTATTTTGTGCTACTGCAAAGAGGAGTAGGGGGAAAAATTGTTTTCTGAACCTACAAATACCAGGCCAAGTTAAGTGCAAATGCATTGCAGGGAAAATCTATACATAGGATAGGCTGAGTCGGCCACTGCTGGGGATTAGTGCTCGCACTACAATGGCTTCTCCTCATCAGCATTTTCTGTATCTAAAATGGAAATCCTGATAAAAGTATCAGGCTTCGGGTCACGCTCTGCGCCACACTCAGGCGGTCTCTCAGCCCCAGGAGCAGTGCTTACTGGCTTACTGAGTGTTTGTGCGTGCGCGTGACTGAGCAGGAGTATGCGAGAGACACCATCACTTCTAGCATGTTCTTTAACCACGACAAACTGTGCTTATTGCCTGAGCGCGAGTCCGCACGGCATGCCATCTCACTCTGGGCCTCTTCAGCACCTGCGCGGCCGGGCTGAGGTCTTATCGCTCCGCAGCGGGGAAACTTTTTCCAGCGAGGAAATACAAACAGGCAAGCTGGCAGAGAGGCCTGCTTAATAAACTCAGATGATGAAAGGTAGCTTCAGAGTGCCAGCAAACCTCCCACAAACACCAAACATGGCTCACACACAAAGGCCACAAGGCCAAAGCACTTGCTAAGCACAACATGCAACTGACAATACCAGTGCACTCTGTACACAACACAGTGCTCAGCATTACACCCAGGGGCAGGCAAATCATAAATTTACTAGCCTATTGGGCACGTAAATGCTTCATTATGCTGCCCAGTTCAAGTGACAGGATAAGAAGTGGTAATGTCATGGCAGAGATGAGATGAGACAGAGAGATAGAGAGAGAAAGACAGAGCAAGTTAAGTGCACTAATACAGACAGGGGGTAACAAAGGATTTTATCATCATCAACATCACCTCTACACCCCAGCAAACAGCCAGCTATGAGGTTTGCATTCCATGGATCTGCTTAGCTTCTTTATATTCTCTTGATATAGTTAACTTCAAGTTGGCTGTTACTTACATGACAAGCCTGCACTTGAGAACTTACTAAATTTCGTCAGTGTTTCTATACACCTGTCCATTCCTGATTCTGAACAGATCACTCATCATATGTGCATGCTGACTAATCCATCTACTAGTACAACTAGTACATCCGCCCATGGGGTTGGTGCTACAGCATCAATGAAGCTCTTTATGTTTAAACACGGCTACATCCATGAGTCCATGAGTCCATGAGTCGTCAACCAGAAAACAGAAAACTCTTGAGGTTCTCTCAAATCTCCCAAATGTTTTCATGTTGCTTTGTTACAGTCAATAAGGAATAGTTTTTCCCCTTTTGTTGAACCTACTTTTCTGCAAATACAAATAAAAAAAAACGATATGAAATGTGATAGTCCTGGGAGGCGGGGCTACTGACTTGTCCATCCCTGCTTATTAAAATGAGTAAACATTTCAAAGAGGGTCAGCCAATAAAACCTGAATATTAAAAACAAACACTTTCAAAATGACTCCTTGTAAAAGACATAAAGAAACTCAGTAATGACAACAAAGACAAAGCTGAACAGGCTCCCATGTCCCTTTGGTTCTCCCCCTTAAGTCTTTCTGTACGGAGCCCAACACCCACTCTGAATCTGACAGACTGAAAGGGGACCTTATGTGCCCATCTCTTCTTTTCCCTCCTAATCATATCCTGGATCATAGCCATGCCTGAATGTGAATGGCTGCATACTTTACAGTTATTAGATAAGCCTCATCATCCCAGTTATAGTGAACTCTCTTTTTCAACATCTTATTTACCGCTGACTTGTGTATGAGGCTACAGCAGTCCAGAATATCTTCATTTCCCAGGGGAGAAGCTGACTATGAAACATACACTCCCCGTGCTGACCCTGAGACCTCATTCAGGAGGGCTATGTGTCATTTAAAAGTAGACAAACAGAAATCTTCACTGATCTGACTCACATTAGCATCAGAAATAGGAATAACCTCTGCTCTGAAAGCTACCGCTAGCCGTCAAGCTGTTACGGGTGCGTCTGACAAACATTTCAGAGCCCGTTCCCAAGCTAGAACTCACAAATTCAATTCTGAGCTATGATTTAAGCTCACAGGAGCTTAATCTTGTTTCCACATACAGAGGGACTTATGGGTCAGACGTGTAATGAAATTGGAATGCGGTGGATGGTCCATCTCTCGTAAAGTGAAATGATCTGGCCTCTGTGCATCCCTGTGCCTCACACTGGGATTATGCAGCCAAATGGCTTTTCAAACTTACTTAGAAAAGTCACAATTCCACTGAAACTAAAGCGCGATCGTTGCTTTTCACAGACGCGCGTCTCGCTGACTCAAACACTTTTCGAAACGGAGGTCTTAATTCCGAACGGCCCTTAAATAGTCCATTATATGAGCTAATGTAAAGGAGCTCACATCTGCTGGAAAGTGGAAGGGTGTCATTAAAACGTGCTGCAGAGGCTCACATCATCAGCTCCGATTAGCAAATGTCCCGAGGCGGCGAGCTCGTGGATACAAAACATGGATCCAAAGCTTTAAGCGTGAGCAAAGGAAACTCGTATCTTCATCTGCCTGGGTTTTGGTTTCCCCTCCCCCAGAAGGAAACTGATCTGATGGCTCATCAAGCACGGCCATAGTGAAGTGAAATGCTGGTAGATATTATCACTCATATATACATAGCACTTTAGACCCTGATTGAAAATACATCATGCTCAACACTCCATTAATAAAACCATATTAGGAATAAACGATAACTACAATAAAAACAAGATCAATTACTATAGATAGTCAAATCTTTCTTATGTTACTCCTCTTCCTTAACTCGGGCTTCTGTGGAAAGACTCTTCACATCTCGGTGCTACAATGCTCTTTAAAAGTGTACTCTGAATTGAGCTTTTCTCCACGGCGGCACACCTGAACAGCCTCCTGTCTCTGTGCTCCAGATTTCTGTGATTGCTTCAGCAGCGTCGAGGGAACAGATGAGAAAGTTGACAGCTTCTCTGGAAGCGCAGCTGAACCCCCCAAAGAATGGCACGTATTCACGCACTGCCGGTGAAGAATAACTTCAAACACGGCGTGATTAGGAAAAGAAAACCGAACGAATCAGCATTAAAATGCGACACATTTTAAACCCATTGTCACGGAAGGGTCCAGGTTTTTATAGTCTTTTGGGCAAACATGGAAGATGATGTGCAACCCGGGCCAAATAACCTGGAATCAAAGCACGTCGATCACTATGGCAACAAAAAGATCCTCATAAGCGAGTCAGTTGGCGACCTGCGATGCAGAAACTCTCAAGCCTGGCCAAGGCGACTGGTCTGAAGAAAGCCAGAACTCACGCACATGGCACAGCCCAGCTTATCACACAGCAAGGGGCAGGTGAGCTCAAAAATACATGAACTGTCTCACAGAGTCTCTCACAAACTCTTTCATCTGGACCTTTTCCGACCGAGCCTTTACTCGGTATGGTGACGGGTCTTTTCCCCCCAAACAAGGCGAAAATAACTTCTGAACTTCTGTAGAATTGTTAACTAAAATAACAACCGCGTGACACACCAGGTTTCCACAGTAGTGTACTGTACAACTTTAATAGAAGAAAAAATTTTGAGATGTGAAAGCAGAGAAATTAGAAACGAACTCAGGGTGTCTCAGGAGACAGCGGCTTCCGGTGTACGAAAAACCTATCAGGGTGGGTTTAATAACAGAAACTGCAGAAAGGCACCGTCTTAGACGATGGAACTCTTTGAGATAATAATCCATTCTGTTCTGCAATAATCCCTTCTGAAATACACGTGTGATTAATTGTTTAAAACAGGAACAAAAAAAAAAAAGCGTGAATCCTCTGACAAGCCTTTGATGATAGGCTGAAGATTTGCTTGAGTACAATTTTGTCACCTTTTATCTCTCTGCACAGCAAAGCAGTTTTGTTTTAGGTGAGAAATGATCGGAAAACTTCACTTTTACGCATTCGGAAACGTAGAGTCTGCGACAAAGCGCTACACTGGGGCTGAGTGAAATTGTCAGCGCTAATCATTTCTCATTCTTAGCAATCCCTCATTAATATTTAATCAGAAGATGGCAGTGTTTTCTAATCCAGAGACGGCGGAGACAAAGCGCCGGTCTGAGCGCGGATGGAGCTTTTTCTCTATTTTCAACAGTTTTGTCAGGAAATGTCAAGGAATGGCTGCTACGAGATATACAGTGTAAGAGGGGGAAAAAATTATAACAACAATATTCACCTGCAGGAATCGATGCTATTTCTCTAACGTTCACAAAATGGTTACATCATCTACCCATCAATCAGATGCTCCGACACTTTGCATTCATTTACAATCAGAGATTACAATGTACCTTTCTGCCACTCGCACACATCATTATTACATATTTATTTGCTATTAACTTAGGAAGATGATATGCAGCATTAAAATCAAACTGCCGAACAGTCTGTCAAAACCGGCTGCAGTAATACTATAATAATCATAACATAGTTCACACTAGCGAACAATTTCACAATGAATGAAACTGCTAAAGGTTTAATGTTTAATGTTTAATGACCAGAGATGGATGTGCTATGAAAGTACACTTTCGATCACCACAGTGCTCTCATGACATTCCCCGAACCTAGAATGGCTCCAAATTCGGTTCCACTTCAATCCTGGACATTTGTCTTTACACGGACATGTTATACGATAAGATAACCGGGATGTGTGGACTAACCGTGATGAAGCAGCCAAAACAGAGCTTTGTTGGTACGCAGGTAAGACATGCCGCACTGACCGGCAGAGGAGCCCGAGGACCACGCAACCCTCACTGCCTTACGCTTACACTTAAGGTAAAAGCAAATGGTAAAGAGAACAAAAATTTCCTTTCAGCTAAACAGGAAAAGGCATTCATGAACAAACTCTCAACACTCCGTGTGCATTTTCATGAACGGGGTAATTCCAGGGCAGCTCACAAAACAGTTGTGTGCTGTCAATCAAAAAACAGTGTCGCTTTTACTCATTTGAGTCTGAGTCTAGGGACACCGGCGATAAAAAAAAAAAAAAAAAAGTGTCCTAGTTTAGAAAAATCAGACAACATCCTTGTTGCCATTTGGGTCATAAACCTGATATGGCATGCTAGATTAAATTACTGAGCATACAGACAGAGGACAGCATCATCAGGCTTTTCACATCAGCTTTAGAAATGAATATTGTAACAGTAGTGATGGACAGAACCTGATGTAGTAACATTATGGGCTTAATTAGCTACAAATAAAACAGCTGACAATCACCTTTACAAATAAATAACAACCTTTCAAAATATTCAGACTCCCCAGACCGGCCGACCAGCAGCACGTTCACTAAAGTTCATGTCTACATCACTGTTAAATTAATCACAACATGGTCAAAGACCTGCACCGCTTCTGTGCTGCAGGTTAC
>JAOTRJ010000038.1:10098663-10116911 GCA_028564905.1 Leptodoras praelongus | reverse complement strand
CACCACCACCACATCAGTGTCACTGCAGTACTGAGAATGATCCACCACCCAAATAGTACCTGATCTGTGCTGGTCCTTTAGAGAACAGAGTAAAGGGGACTAACAGAGTATGTAGACAAACAGATGGACTACAGTGTCTATGTGTAAAACTACAAAGTGCACCTGTGTGGTCAGTGGAGCTGATAAAATGGACAAAGAGTGTAGATACAAGGAGGTGGTTTTAATGTTATGGATGATTGTCGTCTATTGTCTGTTCATATAACTGAATTTAAGCGATATTTTCTCATTAAAATTACAAAGCCATTACACAGACGCAACGTTCCCCGTCATCTCCGCCATAAATCATTATTCGTCTCCAGGATTTGATTTAGTACTCTAGTCATAGGAAGTGAATTTCCTTCCAGCGTGTATCTCCTACAATGGAATCAAAATCGTGCTCATTCTTTATCAGTGTCTCTTCACCTAATTATTTATATGCAGCTATTTTTATAGTCCTTTTCCTTGTGCTTACACAAATTCCACCGAGCAAAAAGAGCTCACAACAATCCCAAAACCTCCATTATTGTACTGCACTAAGACCTTTCAGGTCTTGCTTACTCTTATTGATTGACTTTTCCTCATTAACTTTGCTATAATACGTCATTTGAATGATTTCAGTATGACAGACGCTGTGAACTGTTTGAATGACTCTATTTTATTGGTGATCACCAGGTTTACCCTTTTACAACATATCTGTAGAGATTCTACATTTAGAGGAATTTCAAAGAAAGATACAGAATATTGCACATAAAGGAAAAGACCATTAGACAAACAAAGCAAAAAAAGAAGTGAAAAGAAGACAATTAAATTTACTGGAAAAGGAAAAAGAGCACACAGTATGTTCTTTTAAACACCGCACAGTTAAACGAGAGCGCGGCCGAGTTATATGTGCCATCGAGACCATTAAGACATTTAGCGTTTAAATATATATCTTTAAAATAGTAACTGTATTTAATATCATTTATTACCTAGAACGTACACGTTTAAATTTAAGATCACATGCAGAAACTAGCCAGGCTGAATAGAAAGCAGGATTTTAATGATCTGTTACCGTCAAGACATGGATAGTTAAAAATGCAACTAAAAGTTTATTTTTTTGCACAGCACGTTGATGAAGCTCTCTTTTGTGTATTTTTTTTTTTTTTTTTGTTGTCGTGTTCCTTGTGTTGTTTGTTCGCTAGCGAAAAATGGACACTACTTAAAAACCTTGAATACAAAATATGATCAGTGAGCTGGTCACATGATCTGGCAGTCAGGTACACTAGAGCATTTTGCTTGCTTAACATTTATTGTCCTTGTACATTAAACCAGTTAGTTTAACTCCATGTCGAACACACTGTTAGCGAGGAAGTGTCCTCTTAGCACTTAGAAATAACCAGCAGCTAAAAAGGTACAATTTGTTGTAAACATTAATGTGAGAATAAAACAGCTGGGCACGCTCCACAGGACTATTCAGAAATAAACCAAAAATAATATCTATTTAAAAAAAAAAAATGCATATTTGGCTTTTGAACCAGGCTGACTAGGTAGTGACAATTTATTTAAAAAAAAAAAAATAAAACAGCTAAATGTATCGATTTGTAATTTAAAAATGTGTATATAATAAGTTGAATGAAATCCCGTTTATTTTGACTATTTATTTTTATTTTATTTATTTGACTTGCATAACAGGCAAGCAAAACATGCTTAGCAAGTATTTTTCATTTCTTCTGTTATAACCCATGCAAGTCTAATTTTGTATCGTTAATTTGATCTAAATCCTCAGTTTCCATTCAACCTAAAACTACAGTTTTCAACTTTAAAAAAGATCTAAATGTTTTCTGTTCCAGACATATAGAGATTTTAAATAATTCTAATAACTGAAATATAAAAAATATTAGGGATAAAATTGATATAAATTAAAAGTTATGTCTGGATTTTAGGTCTTTGTAAAGCTGGTTTGGTACAAAGTCCTAGAAATTAAATTGAAGTGATCCAATTTGCCTGACGGTTACTGTATGGGAAATATTTTATAAGGTTAAACCATTTATGCTCAGTACTACATATATGTATAAACAAACCATTACTCTAATAACCAAATGTGCTTATTAATATCCCAAACTAAATGCGATCCTGGACCTGAACTATGTCCTGGGAAACGATGCCGGTTATTCATAGTCGTTAATTCCACCCACACTTGTGCAGCAAACATGTAACCTTATCCATGTTTATACCATCCACACCCTATGCAGCATACCACAACAAGGAGAGTACAACACCCCTCAAATACAACATTCACCTTCTTTTTCTATTGCTAATTCCTTTGGCTTAGACTCGTTCTTTTCCCACCTGTCAGCGTTTCTATATTTACAAAGGATTAAATGAAGTAAAAAATAAAACAAATCATTATAAAGTGCCGATACATGATTTCATGAGCTCAATCTGTGACTGGGAAATGTAACAATGATTAAAGGTCTTTTTTAGTAAAAACAGCAATTAGCAAATAGTAATTAGGATCAACTTCGACAGCATGGACATCGCATAGAGCCCAAATAAGTATTCAGCAATAAACTTAGTCCTAGTCCTAATCCTAATTCTTCACTTTTACATTAAGACAGAGAACAACGTCAACTCAGTCTTGTCTCACATTATGTAATTCCACCATGGTTGTAAGGTTTGTCCTCTCGATCTGATTAGAGGTTTAGAGGCAGCCACATTTAACGTTTACGTGTTTTTTTTGTTTTTTTTACACTTTAACAGGCTTTACACTGTAAAAATGCAGGTGCATCATTGTGGGTGCATTAGTTCCATATTTTGTACTTCTGACCATGGCATGAGAATAAACATTATCTGCTTACTAGTAAATATTCAGCAAACTATAAGTGCAATTAGCTTCTGAAGAATAGATTACTTGATTAATACATGATTTCCTGTGTAGTATGAGTGAGTATGAGTGCGAGAACAGAGAGCTTATACAGTATGTAGGTCAGACGTTGCGTGCAGAAGAATGAGACATGCATAAATTAGAAGAGAATAAATGAACAGTAAAGTAACAATGGGAGAAAGTCCAAATGGGCTTTACCTGGCATACGTGTGCCGATGAATAAACTCGATCAAAGGATGGTGTTCATTTTGTTAGACCTGCGTCGTTCATCGAGAAAAGCAAAATGGAAATTGTAAAAAGAAAAGAAAAAGCCAACTGAAAATGTCAACGTGAAAGGCACATCCTCCTAGAGTCTTCCTGGATAATACCATGCTCATTCAGGTTAGGGGATATTGTAAGAGCCATAACCATCTTTGGAAAGATTGAGACTCCTGACTGACTATGCACAATGTTCTCAAAGGGAGTTTGTTACACTGAAGAAATGACAAATAAGGCGATAAAGGATCATTTAAGTGTAAAAGTGTGAACCTGGGAGCCTCGCCAGACTTAGAACTCTATCTTACAAGCAGGGAATGACTCATCCTGCATCACAACTGTGCTGCTGCTGGCCAGCACCATGATGTTCAGCTCCTGCTGCTTCTCGTGGGTCTGTTGATACCATTCCCTCATCACTTCTGTGTCATGGGTAGGGATCAGTGTCACCTAAAACAGAGCAGAGGTACATATTTAGCAATATTAGCTGCTGATTCAACTGGTGTTTCAGTTCATTTATTCTGAATAATTAGTACCCTCCAACAACCAAGATGAAATTAGCGTTATTTCTCATTCATGGTTTTTCAAATGAGATTAATAGTACACATTTGAAATAACAACTTCCATAGTCATTTAGCCATTTAAAAGCCATTTTGTATTGTGTTCCTCACTATCATTACTATGTCTGCATTAGGTGCTGTTTTGTTGTTGGCCTATGCAATGTGAGATGTGTATGAAGAAGACGTATTAGAAATCTACCTGGAGATTAGACCCCCACTGTGCTTTTCCCTCCAGCAGTGCATCCAGGACAACACGGCTAGGCTCTCCACTGCTGGAGTCATTCCCACTCACTACATAATAGGCAGAGCGCACACGTTTGAAGAACTCCTGGTCGACATTTTTAGCACTGCAGTGGTTGGGAATGTAGGCCAAGTCCACAAAGATTGGAGAACCAGAGGGTGCAGCAGAACTGGATTTTGAAGTGTTTGATCCTTTTGAAAACAAAGTGCATGAACAGTTAAAAATCATACAAGGGAAGCCTTAAACTTATTTAAACCTTTATGTATATTTAACTGCAGGTGAATGTCTAATATATCCAAATCATACCTGAAATACTTTTAATTCCATTGACAAGGCCCTTGCCGGTGTTGTGACTTGACTTGGACAGATCATCCTCTAAGTCCTTCTTTTTCAGAGAGGTGGTACGAGGGGAAGAATCCTTTGATGGAGATCTCTTACGAATGGCATCAGCTTTCCTGGCCGGAGACCTTGACTTACCTGATTTGCGAAGGCTCTTTGTTTTTGGGTCCTTCTTTAAAGGTTTGTCAGTAAGGCTGGAGAGAGCATCTGGGTCTACCATGCAGACATCAGGACGAGGTGGGCAAGGGGCTGGATCCATCATCGGTGAGGGCAGTGGGTCATGATTTTTCTCTGACCAGGTTGAATGGTGCTTTCCACCATAGGGTCCAGATGATTTGTCCACAGGAAGATAATCTGCATCCTCATCAGATTCTGCATTTGCTTCTGCTGTGATGGAAGGACACTCCTCTGTTCCTGGTGGAACATCAGAATCTGTCTGTGAGGGCAGTGATTCACTGACAGAGGTTGGAGGTGTGTCCTCTCCAGCGAGGCCAGTCCCAGCAGCCATGGCTCCAGAGAGGCGCTGTGATTCGCTGTCCTCTCTGTAGTAACTATGCTGCGGCTGGTTGTGGGGCCGTTTCTTGCCTGATGGCTGCTGCTGATCTGCATCCTGGCTTCTTTGTTCCTCATCTTCGTCATCACTGGACAGCTGGCAAATGCTTGGGTTGATGAATGATGGTGAAGTGTCTCCCTTTCTCTGTTTGTACTCAGAGGAAGAGTAACCCGGGGAAGAGGAGAAGGACCTGGCACCCATGTATGTACTGGAAGGAGGATCCAAGTCATCATGCTTGCTTGGATCTTCTTTACAATAGGAGGGTGGGAAAGACTGATCAGCAGAGGAAAGGGAAAGAGGACGAGGTGGATGCTCAGGCTCCATTTCCTCTTCTTCATCATACTCATCCTCATGACGATAATGAGGTGGCGATTCTCCTGGGTAGACGCCTCTTTGCTGCTGCATCTCCCATTCAAATGGGTTTCTTATTTTGCAGGCTTCAAATGGCTCACTTTTCACTTCAGTTTTTGATAGGCTGTACGTAACCTTGCTGGTGTCAGCAAACGCCTCTGGTACTGCCATGGTGACCTCTGCAGGACCATTTGCAGTATCTGGTTTTGTAGTTGTTGGTATTGAAGAAGGAAATGTGCCTAGCTTACTGGCAGAAGACAGTTTTTCCGTTACGGAAAAGGGATCATCCTTCTTGTCTGCTTCAGCTGTAAACGGAGAACTTGGGTAGTGCAGTTTCTCCTGTTCAGACTCACAAATGTAATCTTCCTCCTCTTCGCTACTCTCAGTGTCTTCATAATATTGTTTCTTGGGTAAATCAGCATGAAGTGTCGAGGAAGCACCAAACAGGTCTTTTTTCATAGTGTCCTTCTCAGCAGACTCGGAAAGGAGATTGTACGGTCGGGTAGATCCGTATTCAGTCTGCAAACCTGTATCTGCCCCCCAATCTGGCTTGTAAAAGCATGCACCCTGTGGGTCCTTGACCAAAGCACTACTTGCAGAGCTGGCAAGTTCCTCTCTTTTGTCTACAGCAGAGGTAAGTGGATGAGAAGGTAAGGGCTTGATCTCTTCAAAAGGTGATAGTGGTGAAAACCTTGCTAGGCTGGTTGTGGACCCAGCTGTGGTGGTGACAGGCGTCATCTTTTCGGACACCTCCAAATATTCATCTTTAACCAGCCCAGTAGAACCGGAGAATGGTGAATCTATTACTGGTGAATGCTCATCTTTAAAGGGTGAGTACTCGTATCCGACACTTGCAGGAGTTTCTAGCTCATCTCCAAACTGGCGACTAGTCGACAGAGAAGCAGAGGCAGAGGAGGAGTGACTGTAAGAGGAAGAGGAGGAGTATGCTGTGGCTGATGTAGTTGTATAACTGAAGCCTGGTGAGACAGATTCTCCAGGTTTTTTGGCTGAAATATCTGGTGTCTTTTGCTTTTCAAACTCAAGGTCTTTGTCGTCATGGTAATATTTGTCTTCAGTCGGTTTTGTGGACAGGGGTAAGAAAGACTGACCATAGCTATCGTCTTTGTTAGGGACATGACTAGACGGGACAGACGTTTTCACCTGACCATAAGAATATTCATATCCAGAATATTCTGTCACGTGGCTGCCGGAGAATGGTGACGATGTTTCCTTTTTACCCGTTTCAAAAGGTTCCTCTGCATTTTTCTGACTCTTTGTGAGTTCAAAAGGAGTAGGAACTGGGGGCTTGTCATAGCTGACAGAGCCAAAACTATAGTCCTGTGAGGTGTCCTTCTTTTCCTCCTTAAATTCAGGTGGCACTATGCTGGTGGCACCAGATAATGGGCTTAATTCTTTGGCCGGTCCATATTTAGCATCTTTTTCCGTATCATTGTCGCTGACACGTCTCCTGTAAACATCATCATCCTCCTCATCCTCATCAGTATCTTCATCAACATCATCATCGTCATCGTCATCATCCTCTCCATGTGCTAACATCTTCATATCTAGTGCACTTGCTCTTGTCACATCACCGAAAGACTGAGCTCCCAAAGAAATGCTGCTTTTTGCAGCCAAATAGCCAGAAGCGGCATGGCCGTGTTGATCACTTGATGGGGTATCACTTACTTCTGTCTTTCCACTAACAGTAGACTTGTCAAACTGAACAGAAAAGAGGTCTCCTTCTGCTGAGAATGGCTGTGATGATTTCTTGGCTTCTGGTTTATCATCAGTTAATTTATCTGTAGATTTTTCATCCAAAATGTATCCAACGCTTGAAGTTTTGGTTTCACTGTATGTTGATGATGACACATCCTTTAGTTGAGCTTCCTCAAAATCTGACATCTTCGTAGTTTCCATGAAGGTATATATGGAATCTTTTTTCTCTGTTTCTTTCAGAGTGTCACTACTGTCATCAGACTTATCAGTGTAGTCTTTTGGTAAATTAGGAGAGTAGGAATCCATTGAACTAGATTTACTGTCATATACATCAGAATATGTAAAGCTCTTCCCTACATAAGGTGTATCCTGCCTTATTTCTCTCAAATGGTCTTCTTTAGGACCTTTTTCAGTCTGCGAGAAGGAGTACAAGTTGAAGTGGACACTTTTATCGCCATTTTTGGAGGCCAGCGTGGAGTCCTCTCTGTCTGAGAATGACGTGTCTTTTTTATCGGCTGCTGACACTGAATCAAACTTGTCCTGAGGCCCTTTTATGCTCGAGTAAGTGCATTCTTCATCGTCACTCTCTTCTTCCTCTTCAGAGCTCAGCATCTGGGACTTGTGTTGTTTCTCTAAGTAGGTCATGTCTTGTGGTTTTTCTTTCTTATCCGCTTCCTCCTTCTGATTTTTAATTAGCTTCGCCTCTTGCGGCTCACAAGTGTCATCTTCATCAAGAAATGTGCTCTCCCTCTCTTCTTTGTATTTTGCTTTAACACAGGTCTTAAGCTCTCCCTTTCCAAAACATTCTTCTTCTACTTCCTCTTCTTCCTCTTCGTCAACGTCGTCTTCTTCACCTGAATCATCAAAGGTTGCCCTTGTGCTGGAGAAACCGCCTTTGAATGGGTCACCTTCTTCATCCATTATTTTAACAGTCTTTTTGTTTGCATCGCTGTCTACACCTGTTTCATTTTTAGTTAACATTTGAACATCATATGTGTCCTTGTCCATTGTGTCCTCTTTCTCCATGAATAAAGACTTTGGTGTCTTTTCCTCGGTAGGTGAATAGCCAATGCTGGTAGGGCCTGACTGCGTAGGTGAGGCCATTCTCATGGTGCTATCGTCTGGACTTGCGCATCTCTCTGACGGTTCTGAAGCACCACTCGCCTCTGGTGTGCTGGAGACACAGGGTGCAAAAGAGAGTGCTTTCTCAACACCATCTGTTTTGGACTTATCTGGAGAAAGACCCTTTTCATCCGTTTCTTGTAAGACAGACGGCGTTCCAGGTGAGGAAAGAGGTACCACTGAGGCAGGACATTTATCAAGCTGTTCCTGCAATGTGGCTGATGCATAACCCTCATGGAGTTTACCAAGAGGCATGTCAACGTTAGGTGTCTGGTCCTCCTCCTCTTCTTCATCTTCATCATCATCATCATGTGGCTGAGTGGTGGGTTTTCCAGTCGTTTCCGGCTCTGGAACAGTGGGTTGGAACTCTTCTGATGGAGGTGACTTGAAGCATTTGTCTTCTTCTAAAGATGATGTTGGAGAGATGGTGCCAGCGGAATGCAGGTATTCTTTTCCTTCTGTACGACTGGACGATTGCGCACTGTTCGCATTATCCAGTTGCAAAGAGCTTTTTCCTAGTTCCTCGGTCGGAGGTGCAGTCACGGATGCAATAGACTGATCTTCAGTAACCGATGCTGCAAAAGAGGATAATTTATCATACTCTGTAATGGAAGTGGCGGAGGATATATGTTCTTCCTCAGCCAATGGTGCTGCGATGATATTCATGGAATATGCAGATAAAGGTGGATCTTGGCCAACACTGCTCATCTTTGCTGTTACATCAGGTGCAACAGATATGGTTGGAGGTTTTATGTCTTTCATGCCATGGAAGAAAGAGTCAGGCTGATCCGGGACGGAGACGTCATCGTAGCGGAGATGTGGGATCCTGTCTTCTGTCTCTTCATGGATCTCCTCATCAGAGATGGTCTGCTCGGTCTCTGAATACCCAGGGATGGTTTCGTCTTGGATGAACGAGATGTGTTCAGTGGCACCAGCAGGTTTGATAGTTTTAGTGTCAATTTGTTTGGTGTCCCAGTCTTTACTAATATTTTCTTTTTTTGCCTCTTCAGTCTTATATTTCAACTCTTCCTCATGAACGATATCCTCTGCTTCCTCCAGCTCTGCTTTTTCAATAACATCCTCTTCCTCCTCGCTGTCACTCTTTTTATGTTTCTTTTCAAGATCTTCACTCGTCTTTACGTCCACTTCTTTTTTGTCGTCTGCCTTCTCTGTGAGATCTGGAGTTGTTTTGGTCTTAGCACTGTATTCTTCCTCGTAGTCATCTTCTGTAGCGGCACCTTCATCCTCAAATTTGTCTGCTGTTTTTGTTTGGGATTTGTTTGTCTTTTCTCCATACATGTGTTTTTCCTCATGAGGGGATTCAGTCTCATTGTCAGTAGTGGGTATTCCTTCATCTGGAGACTTAATCTGGGTGACTTTCATCTCAGGAAAAGTTGTAGATTCAAGATTTGAAAGCACTTTGCTCTCTGCAAGCTCAGAAAGCGCCTCTTCTTCTCGTCTCAGTGCTTCAAAATCCTTAGTAAGGTCTTCTGGGGAGGAGACAAGGGATCTGTCGTTTTCTTGAATCTCTTTCGAAACCTGTTGTGCAGCAGGTCTGTTCTCTCGCTCTTTGACTGCTTTTGTCTTTTCTGTCTTTGGTTTGGTTTGAACCTTTGCTTTGTTAAGAGTCTTTTTGACCTCAGGGGTGAAGGGTTTCAAGTCAGGTTTGGTGATCTTCCTTAATTCGGCCTTACTTGAATCTGTCTTCTTTTCGTCCTTCACTTTGGATTCCTTATTGTCATTTTTCTTAACGGATTCTTGCTTTTTTATTTCTTTCTTTTCTTTCTTTACCTGTTTCTTCTCTTTATCCTTCTTTTCTTCCATTTTAGACGTCTTGGCATGTTTCTTAGGAGATTTCTCTCGTAACAACTTCTTTTTCTCTTGCTTTGCTGTATCACTGGGTTCTACACTGGCTTTCACAGGTTTAGGGGGTTTAACACTCTCTTGCAATTTGTTTGGCTTCTTTTCCGTTTTAGCCTCTTTTACCGAGTCACTTTTTGATTCAATGTCCTCGTTCGCCTCTTTCTTGCTTGCTTTAGTAGTGGGAAGTATTTTGGATGAAGACTTGAGGCTTTCCTTGCTATCGGTCCTTGGCTTAAGTTTTGTCTGTTTAATCACTGAAGGGGGCCCTCCAGATATATCTTTCTGAGTAGCAACTGGATAACGCAAGAAATCAAGATGCCTTAGCTTTTCCAGTCCCTCAAAAATTTTGTTCTGTGGTGCATTTCCAGGAAACAGTACCCTCACTATCTTTTCAGTAGTGCTGGCTGGAACCCAGACAACAAGGGCTGTTATTGATGTAAGGTATGGAACAGAGATTTCTCCCTCTTTCCCATTGGCCAAGGTGATGCCAGTTTTAGCCTTACTGTTCCCTGCCCACTTCTGCATGAAGAATTGCATTTCTTTACTGTCCTTGACTGGGTTTAGAATGTACATATCTAATCTGCCAACACCCAGTTTGTGAAAAAGGGTGACAGGCTCGATTGTGTTGCTAACAACTCGATGCAGAGGCTCAGGTTTGATACCCAGCTTGCTGAGGTACTGCAACGTAAGAGATGCCTCCTCAATGCTCCTTTTCACTTTCAAAGTTGATTCGGACATCTTGAGCTTGTCTGGAACGTTGAAGAAAACCACACCGAGCTCAGGTGAAATCAGGTTCTTCATCCATTCTCCATAGGCATTTGAGCCTTGAGAATGGTCATCTTCTTGCTCGGTAATCTTTCTCCTCAGTAGTCCGTTTATCCCAGGGAGATTGTCGGCTCCGATGTGGGTAAGCAGAACGGAATCTATCCGATCCAAGTGTCGCACCAGTTTCCAGAAGCAAGACTTCTGGTCCGAACCACCATCAATCAAAATGTTAAAGCCGTTGACTGCGAACAGGGCTGAGTCACCTCTGCCTCCAGGGAAGATATAGCAGCATGGCTTGGACAATTTCAGAAATCCCCCTGAGCTGGGTGGCTCCAGGAGCTCAAATGGGGAAGCAATATCCACAGTCTCAGAGACATATTCTGTAAACTCTGTAACACCCTCCATCTCAGGCAGCACAGGGTCAGGGTTAAATCTGTAGTCCAGCACGTTCTGCTCCTGGTTGAGACCTAGGGAGCTCCAGGCCCCCTCTCCTTCCCAAGACACAGTCAGACACGCTCGCTCACCTGGATCTGACTCGCTCAGGAAGTTCTTAATCTATAAAGGGTGAAACAGCAAAAGTAATCCATTACAATTCGATTTCTTTTGTAACCTTTACCTAATTAATCTTTCCTGAATGAACCGCGTGTTAAAAAAACTTACTCTTTGACTTGTGATGACGTCAGAGAAATTCTTCCAGTCAAACACTCCACCTTTCAGGATGATGTCACCACCTTGTTCAGTGCTCTGACCGCTTAGGATCAATAACTTGTGTTTAGCTGATTCACAGAGGAGTGTTCTGACCTGGTTGAAGACAAAAATATATTATGTAGCAGTGATGTGAGATAAGAGTCAGGTTGTAATTTCCTTTTGTATAAACCATCATTACCTCTATAGCAATATTGTCCACGGAGGGATTCACTAATACAACCGTCTCAAGGACATCACTCTTGTGTTGCAGAATTATTTGTCCTGCAAAAGGCAAACAAATGCTTCATCAAATATGAATTATATATATAATATACCCTGGGCAGGTACATTTTAGCTACTGAAAATACAAGGGATACATTTTTATTTTATTTTATTTACCTGATTTAAAATGTTATTGCAAAATATTTCTTGCAATTTTATTTTTTACATTTAAGGCTTCAGCAACCTCAGGAAGGCATCAATTAAATTTTGTGGAATAAAAACAACATGGCACGGCTCCTGTAAGCCGTTCTAACGGCTGTTGCCATGGGGATGGTGAGCTAGTGGTTGCCGCTGTTACACTGACCCAGTCTTGGAGCCATCCGACGCATTGCAGCATTTCTGTGAGAGGGAGTGAAAAAGCCCTCGCATCTAATGCATATAAAAAGGTGCGGCATCGCAACAGATCCGTGACCTCACGCAGAGACTTCCAGTTGGCATGTCATGATATATTAAGCATGACCCTCTCACCGGCTGTGTAAAAGCTATAGCAGAATAGCAGCTTGTTCCATAAGGGTGTGGGTAATATTCATTGCAGTGGAGGAGGGGTAAGTGAGTTGGCATTTAAATAACATAACTATAACAATATGAGTGGTGGGGCTTGTTCTCTTCCCAGCTTTACATCCATCCAGTACACGTATCTGAAAAATGTCAGCCTTACATCTCCAGCGACAAGATAAGAATATAAATCAGACTGTAAAGTATGTCTGTATAAGCCACCATTACCTCAGGGCAGTAAAAAAAATGGTCTGACGTGACAAATAAAATGCTTTTTATTTTAAACAGAGCAAAATATAAAATATGGTAATATGTGTTATATATGTGTTATGATGCGAGCTGAATGTGAGGAGAGGAACTGTGAGGAATTTCTACCGTCATAGTGAGCAGATGCCTATATACTTAAATCACTGATGACAGACACGCCAGCATCTACCGAGTCTCACAAGCCTGTTTTATTTCATTAACCCTTACTCTGTGGTCTGTTCTTGTCAAAATGACCCATTTACAATTTTACTTAAAGTGGAACCATGCAATGTCTCAAACTAGAGAAGATTAAATACTCTCTTCAAGGGTTTGTACAGAGATTCTGTGTGATCTGGCAACCCTTCTTAACATTTGTGGAAAATCTGGAGGCTGGGAGTATAACCTTGTAGTATTTATTTATTATGAACTGTTCTATGTATTAACTGGGTAAGTATGTTAAGCTTTACTATGCAGGTCTGAGGGGCAGCTGGGCTGGGTGGGTGTAAGGGATTGAGATAGTTTATATTTTATATGTGTTCACTAAAAAGACCTTGAGAGTAAAAAGACCAAGAATAAAACAGATTTTCTTTTTTTTTTTTTACAGAAATAAAATAAAAAAAGGTGAATTCACTAAAAATGTCTTTCTTCTGTGGTTACTTTGAGTCTCTCTCATGTCTTAGAGAATAGTTTCTTAATCTGAAATAAGAAAACCAAACACAATGTTCAATGTGCTGGGACAGTATGACCTTCAAGTGTGTTTCCAGAAGGAAAACAGTCAAAACATAATGGTGTTAAGTACAAAAAGAGAGACCACGGCGTCTACAGTGACATCCCGCTTTTAGACAGATGGAGGCCTTAAGCCAAAGTCGGCACAAAGACCTATTTAACGTGTACGCTACTATAAATATGGTACATCTGCCTCCAGATTAACCATGTGGCTCTGAAAACACACATTTAAGATGCAATGATGCTGACAATGAAACCAAAAGGCTCCCCAGCATGAGCTTCCTGTCTTCCGTACTCTTTCCTTGTAGCCATATTGCACTTGAACCCGCAGTTATGTCAGGGTGTAGGTCATTGAAATGTTTTCCTGTGGACTGGGGATTTATTAAGTTTTATTACACTTCATTTCATTTCATTCTTTGCTAGCTGAGTTTATGGCATGGCTACAAAACACAATGAAGGCTAAATTCATCAGAATGCCAAGAAAGGTCAATGTTCAAGACAGTTTGGTAATTAACTCCTGACAAGAGGTAGCCTGAGATATCGGACAGTTACGTTTCAATCTAAATCAAATCAGAGTAGTTACATCACTGTACTGTGAGCTTGCCGCTGCCTTGCATGCCTGTGTGCCTTCATTAATGTTGTCTTTAATTCTCAGCATTCAATTAACACAAAATTCAGCACTCTTTCTCAAAGACTACATAATGAATTCTAAAAATCATAACCGGTTTATAAGTACATACTAATAAGTGTACTTATTTGTGTAGAGAACTTGTTTTCAGGAAGGGGTTACTTGTGTAGCTATAAAAGCTTAAAATACAAAATGCTTCTCAGTGTTCTGAGGTGAAAACAGAATCAGAATCAGTATAGTATGGTATAATAGTGTATAGTACTGTATAATCTGTAAAAAAAAGGGTAAAAAAATATTTTCCCAAAGGAAGCAGTGTGAGATATTTCTCTTTTGGACAGTGACAAAAATCAGAATAAAATATGCAACTCAAATATGCGTCTGTCACAGCCGTCTGCTGCTCCTACCCTTCAGACCACAGGACGCTTCTTTTTTTATTGAGAGAAATGGGCCAGGCTTCGTCCTTGCACTGATTATAGAGGGTTGACTCAAATTACTGTGAAATGCCGCTACAGATTGCCCTTGGTCCCGCAGCACGAGAAGAACTTCAAGCAACAGAAATATTCCGAATTGGAGATGGAGATGACTAGGAGAAGGCTTTCATCACCACCAACACTCCCCATGAATATCTGGTCATGCTGTATGGACTATCCTCGGCACCAGCTGTGTTCCAGAACCTACAATGTTTCGACATACCGGGCAGGTATAGTAGAAAGCCAAATGACGGCCGTCCGTAACTAAAGGATGGCAGACCACCATCGAGGAGCCACCCTGGAATTCCATCCAGGGGATTACAAGATCTCCTACAGAATATTCCTGGATGCAAGAAGCTCAATGTGAGGTATGTAGGACCATATAATGTAATAAAAAGCATTAACAATGTCACATATCACTTAGAGCTAAGACGTCACTGTTCCTGGGCCTCCTCATTCCATGTCTCCAAACTCAAGCCCGTCTTCCAGGGTCTGCTCCATCAATCCGGCTCGGCTCAGCAACCCCCTGAACCACTCATGCTACCCGCCCACAGGGTCAAGAAAATCCTCAGCTCCCGCCAACCACAAGGACAACTACATTACCAGATGGAATGGGAGGGGTATGGGCCAGAAGAAAACTCCAATCAAATATGACCTCCATCCTCTACTCCACCAGGAATTCCATACTCTCTATCCTGAACATCCCAGGCCAAGACCCAGGGGGCGAGCCATGAGGAAATCAGCTACTCCTAACCTTCAGACACAAGACGCTTACTTCCCTTCGCAGTCATCTAACATGGCCACCACACATCACGACACCACTTCCCAGTTCTAACTCTCCTGAATATTAATGTGACACACCTGCTCCCAATCGCTGCCAATTATGCCGCAGTATAAAAGGATTCCCACATACTCACTCACCTTGCAAATTATCGCGCAGTGTCCTCATGCCTGTCGTATGGAGGCTTGTTTGTCTCCTGTTTAGATATCCCTTTTCTGACCTTGCTAGTTTCCTGGTACATTCGTGTACATCCTGTTTGCTAATCAGCGTTGCCTGTTTTTCGACCTTGATTATTGGGTGAGAATATATATAGTGCTTTGGATTGGTAAATAAACTGTTTTATCTGCGATTGAATCCAATTCCACCTACCGTTTATGACAGCGTGACACTAATTTCAGATTACATATTAATATTACTTGTGGATAACGTAGGTATTACACTGCACCTACATAGCACCTATGTGAAATAATTTCTGGTTACGTTAATGATTTTTCCAAATCAGGGAATTAATAGTGAACGCCCCCCATCATAAAAATAATATTCAGACACAACGGCCTGCAGCTAATATCAGTATATGAGTAAAATTGAGTTATGCTTTAAAGAATAATCAGATTTAAGGGATCAGTCTAAGTGTTGAACATACAATACAATTCTGCATATTTTCCTGTTTGATAAAAATGCTAAATAATTGTATTAGATATTATTAGATATTAGATGTTATTTTATATTATAAGATTACATGTTTAAAAGTTTTGAGGGTTATATTTAACTGCGATGTTGCCATGATGGCACTTGGAAAGTCCGTGAATAGACTTAGAACAGGCTTAAGCTGCATTATACTAAATGATCTCTCGTAATGCCTGATATTACATTATAACATGACCCTTTGATATCAATTCATCTGCTTCCTGTCCATCACCACAACCCTTCCATTAACATTGTGATGAGAGAAGGAGCAAAATGCGTAGGGGAAAGAAAAGAAGAAGACAATAACAAGGAGAAAGTGTGTATATGCCAGTTAATCTGTGCTTGCTGATTTAGTAGGCAGGCCATGCTTCTGCTTTTGATCCTGTTAAGCCTTTTTAATCACGTCAATAAAATCAATACAACTCTGTCCACTGTTCAGGAGGCATCCTTGGATCCTCTCTGGAAAACCATGGTAATCAGTTTATGTCAATAAGCCCTGTTCTTTAAGGTAGGTTTTGCCGTTACTAAAAAAAAAAAGGACAGATAATGTTTCTGGTAATTCTATTGGTGATTCTTGTCATTTTTAGAACAGTGCAGTGATTGATTTAATATATAGATAAGATCTACTGTGCGTACATACTGACTGTTAGGTGATATTCAGCTAAAACACCATAAATAAGTACGGATAACAAATGCTTTCGAGTACAAGAGGCCCTGTGTGACTATGAGCCACATGGCATAACTACCCCTACCCTCAGTCCAGTTTTGCATTGTCATACTGTATCGTCTGACTTTTATAGTAAAGGATCAGGTCTGCTGTTTACAGGCGAAGAGCTATAATACAGGCAAATATCAGAGGCGTCAAAATGAAAGCATACGTGTTTTTAACACATTTTAACACTTTACCGCCTGCAGTGTTAATTACATGTGCTCGTAATTAAGATGCTCAGTGTATCAGACTTTCTCTGACACTGTTCACATTCCCCAGCTGAGCTCCATCAGAACACAAAGCAGTGTCTTTAACGTCTTCTGATAGAGTTTGCGAACCCATAAAGACGAATAACGTGTTACCAGTAACTATCCGACGAACCATTAAAACCATTAAAGAACTGTTTTTTAAGAGGGGATTTTAAGAGTTTGATCAGCTAAAAGGATATAATGCATCTAATGGCTTCAGCCTACACAACCGCCCATTAGTGTAGCATCCTAGTTTTATATTCATGCCTCAATTGCAGTTGAAGCAATTGCATATTTGTATCCAATATATATCTCAGTATATGTGGACACACCTGGAACTTCCCATCAAGCCCTGTAGTCTATGTTAAAGTCAGTGTGGTAAAATGAGTAAGATAGGTCAGTAATGCATAACATAACATAATATAACATGACATAAGTTGAGGTTGCATAGACGCCCCTGTTTAGGAGAGGAGCTTTCCTGTGTTTACAGGTAGACTGGAGGCTACTGGGATTCTGCAACCTTCAACTGGTTCAAGGAGATCAATAATAAAGCTTATGTTTACAACAACAACAACTATTCAGGCTATTCAGGCATTAAAATACATATAAAAAGCATTATATATGCTATGAATTAACCACACTATGAGACTGTAGTGCTCAGTAATGTCTCTTCTGGTCTCTACAAGCATTTCGTCCTTCCGATTAAAATCTGCCATTCTACAATCACGCGCTATCACTATAGCAACAGATTGACGTTCCAGACACTGTGACGTTCAAAGTAACCGAAAAAAAAACTCAAATAAGCTCTTTCTCAATATATATATATATATATATAAATATATATATATATATAATTGATCAAAACAGAATCAGCATCGACTAACAGCAGGTGTGACTCCGGACTAAGCTACAATAATCCCCAGCCTGCGTACTGAACTAAACAGGTTATTTATTTAAACGGTGTTGCATTAAAACGCATTTTAATCCGTGCATTTTAATAGGTTGTTAAACAATAAACAATAAACAACTAACAATAAACAGACTCACCGCTGAGGATGCTGAGAAGCGCGCGCGTGTGTTTGTCTAGAGCTGTGCGCGCTCACAGACACATGAGCGTGCCCGGGACAGCGAGTGGGCGGGGCTGGGGCGGGAGCGCGCGGACACACAGGAGGCGTTTTGTTCACAATCAAGATCAATTTAATGGCGACGATGTTACACGTTCATTTAAATCTCAGTGCTGAACATGAGAGATGAGCATAATTAAGCGAAGACAAGCTCACAACAGATTTAGAAAGGGGCCTGTGGGCGGGGCTTGAGAGTCAGGACAAACAAATCACACACATATAGAATGTTAGTATAGTGCATACAGGCATGATGATCAAAGCCCACACACATTTCTCATCCTCAGAACCCCTTCACCTAGCATTGCCCTGTCTATCTAAATCATGCCCTAGGGTGTTATTACTACAGCTATTACAGTAGATATTACAGTGATATAAATTGAGGGATGTATTAGGACACAATCAGTTACTATAGGTTTCTTTGTTGATTACGCAACACATGTGGATGGATCTGGTGCAACACATACATGGATCTGTACAGGTTTTCATCTGTGTTGACCTCAT
>JAOTRJ010000038.1:10046495-10057674 GCA_028564905.1 Leptodoras praelongus | reverse complement strand
AGAATGGCTTAAAATCCCTCTGACCACTGTGCAGGACTTGTATATGTCATTCCCAAGACGATTTTGACGCTGTATTGTCCACAGAAGGAGGCCCTACACCATACTAATACATTATTGTGGTCTAAAATGACAGGTGTTTCAGTTTCATTGTCTAACCCTGTGTGTGTGTATACACACATATATAATTCCTACAATATTAGGTCTTGTTGACTTGAAATTAACCTGTCACCATGACCTTTGACCTCATTTCCTTTGTCTTGGTTCGTAGATATTTCAGCAGAGGGGTTAGACCTGGTGGTGTCCGTGTCTCCGTGTCCTGCTGAGGTGCTGAAGTGTGTGAAGGCCACGAATACTCCAGTGGTGTCTCTGGAGTGGCTGGTTCAGTGTGTGATCTGCGGAGACCGTCTGGCCTACGACAGTGAGCCTGAATATCACCATGATTATTACTCTTCTTAGGCTCTGTCTCTTCTGTATTTTTTTAACATCCTGTACTGTTTTAGCACCTGCCAGCTTATACTGTATATAGTTTTAAAACTGTTTTTGACATAATAAACTGCGTGTCTCCTTTTTTTCTTGGATTTATTTTTCATCATTCAGGTAACAGTATTTACTAAAGTATAACACAACTTAAGTTACAGAAACGTCATACACAGAATACAAATGACATGTTCTATCTTGCAGTGTGTCACCGTGGAGTATTTACACATTGGACGTCGAGGTTAATGCATCCTCCAGTTCTGTTTCAGAGCCCAAAACTGCCGGACAAAAAGAAATACAAGTATTACTATTGCTGCATTTAACAAACAATGTATGTGAGCTTCATTACATGTACCTTCCCAGTGTGCCTCCAGACTGGGTGTAGTATTTGTTGTAGTCCAGGCGCAGCAGTAGCTGAGCCAGATCCGAATTGATTTGGTGGTTACGGACACTGGAGAGGATCTTGAAGAGCAGGAACGACTGGCGGCTAAAACCCTGTTCGAGACGTGGAGAACGAGACGCTGAAATCTGTGAGTTCCTGTTTTACGCAAGTGGCAATTTATTTTTACATGGTACACACAGTAGACACTCTCCAGCCAGCCCACACAAAAGCAAGCTTCCATTAAGCGTCCCTCACTGTCTCGAGGATTACAGACTTTCTTTGCTCTGCCTCTATTTATATTCATCCTATATTCACTAGAATGCAGAGCTATTGCATGTCCCTCTGTAATTTGTGGATCAACAGGTTTTGCTTTCGAGATGCCTAGTGGTAGTGGCCTGGCAGTTCTCCAGAATAAACAAAAAAGCCTTGGAGTCAAGTTAAAAATGAGCAGCTTATTTAAAATCTCTTGCGCTTTTCATTGAAGTCATTGTATTTTCATAATACGTCTATAAAATACTGAGAAGTCGCAAATACTTGGGCCACTTTCCAAAAATACTACCGTAATAACTATAAGGTGAACTTTTCAGCATATTAGGTCAACTCCTAACACGTACAGTAGACCGAGTGGACTGACCTTCACCATAATATCCAGCTGAGCCGATCCTCTCTCGTCTAGCGGCCCCAGGTTCTGACTCACCAGCAAGCAGAAATTGTGACAGAGATCCAGAATCTCATTCAAACAATGAAACACCTAGAAAAGTCAATTTCAGGGATTTTTATTTATATGAATGTGGATTAACTACCTGAAGCAGAATCAGGTCCAGACTTATATTCTTCACACTCGCAATGTTTCACTGTAGTTACTGAAGAATAATAATAATGAGTGAGAAGGTGATAATAAATCTGAGAGGCTTTTACAGACTTACTGGCTTGAGCAGGATGAAGGACTGGGCTAAGAGATTACTGAGGAAATGGTCGTGAGCCAGACGGATGCTCTCAAAGTCTCGTGTCGAGTTGATCTGCTGCAAAAGCTGCGAAAACTGTGACTCCAAGACATCAACCTGAATAGGAGATGAATAAATATTTATTGATAATTAATACTGAGAATCATTTGTAAGTTATATTTAAAAAAAAAAAAAGGTTTACGTGGGTAACGCAGTACCTGTAGGTAATACTGCAGGTTATCTACAAGGAACGCCATGTGGTTGCGCAGCCTCCATTTGACTGCGTCGGTCTTGTTAGACTTTAAGTGTTTGCGCTGCATCTGCAGGGCCCAGCAGTGCTGCAGCTCTGACTGCACCCGCCGCACGCTGAGCAGGTATCGAAACACTACGTTATACCTAAAGAGGAGCAGAAGTACAATTAAACGTAAGGTGAACCGAATTGTACCGGGGCGTTGGATATCGGACATATCGCAGGTCAGTCAGAGCTGAATCAGCTTTTTTTGGGAAAAGAAATTCACCACACCGTAATGTGGTCCGGACAGAGTGAATCAATGCCATGTACTCTATGCATGTCAGCACGATTTACTTTTCCAGCACAGCAGGAGTGAAGAGAATGTGCAGGGGCCATTGCACTTTGTAGGCCAGTCCCAGTGCAGCCCAGCCTGTCGACGGAAGCTCTCGAGGAGAAGAATCCTGAGGAGGCGTGGTGCCTTCTCGAGCCCCAGATGCCTCTATAAAACACAGACATAACGTTCGCATTAAAAGAATGCGCTTTAAATGGATCGGGATTGGAGTTTTTCTACAGACGGGGTCAGATTGATTCAGATGAGCATGGTGTTACATTTTAGTCTACATAACAGTCTCGATCTTGTTTCATTATCACAAGTAACACATTTGGATAAACGTTATATGGTATGATATTAAGTGTCATACTTTTGTAAAATGCAAGGTCGTTTGCATGAAACAAGGACATCAATTTAATATTACTCACATAAGTGCCATGCAAATGGCTTTTGGGATACTGCAACAAGTTCAGCTATACCTTTCACCAACAATTAAAGAACTCAACCCTGCATTTATACTAGAAATCATTTTAGAATAAGACCATTACCTCCTCAAATGATTAAGTCTTTTAATTAACTCTAAGAATTAAATTCTGAACATTAGAAATCTGATAGCCACTACTAACCACTAGGTGGTGCTATACGCCTTTAACCAAACATCCACGGTTTGGTTAAAAAAATACGGCATTTCCAGTGGCCCATACAGCACGTTTTGCAAATACATCTCTTAAATATATAATGGAGCTGCTCCTCAGCCAGCAGCTGTTCCAAACTGACAATAAACGAAAACATTCAAAGGTGATGACTAGTACCTTTAGTGTCTTTCCCTTGATAGTCAATAGTGAGATGCAAGAGGGGTAACAGGTTGTCGTCATCAAGCAGAACTTTGTGAGCAGCTTGCTGAAAGGCCACATTCACATCTGGAAAAAAAAAAGTGTTGGAGTGATTATAACAGCAGAGATCGTTTCTAAATGATTACTACGCGATCTTTTTTGTCATAAATAACAATTATAAATCAAGTTAGGAGCACAATTTATGAGAGGTCCTGGTCTGCTCATATACACACCGTGTTCCGTCACAGCAGAGGGTGGGGTCTTCAGCATGTGCTGGGCAAGGTCAATGAAGGCTTGATAGAGTTCACCACGCCCCAACAAATAAAAATCCTTTATGATCTACAGGGGGGGAAAAATGATGTCACAATATTTAAAGACATTCCCATCACACTTCATTACAGTATACAAGACTGAAGTTCTAACATGACTATAATATATACAGTATAGCATGACTGTTTATAATATACCCTCCTCTTTACCTTGAGCTGACCCAAAAGATCAGATTCTTCCACCATCAAAGTCCAAAGATGCTATAAACCGAAAGAGAAGGTTACTAGGAGTTATTCTGTGCATTTAAAAACAACAACACTGTGCCACATAACCAACCTCAGCAACTGTGCTTCGAATTCCATCGATTACATTCTCGAAGTCCACCAGGCTGAAAAGCGGCTGCTGTTTGAGTCTGTGGAGCTCCGCAGCAAAAGTGTCCTCTTGGTGTTTCAGTATGGAACCTGAATTAGAATAAAGCAGATCAAGGATTATACTATTATATGGATTCAAAGAGAACATAATGTATCTACTGTAGTCTTACCAGCTCTGGAGGGACTCTGGTTGTGGTTCTCAAACATTTGGACCGATTCCCCGACAAAGAGGATTTTTTCAGCCACTCGGACAGGAATGTATGAGGGAAGCATCTCGACCCGCAGTGAGAACTGCTGCAGGGACGGGGCGAGCATGTTCTCTTCTTCGATCAGTCTCTGTAGAGGAAGAACACCAGAAAAGCTCAAAGCATCCTACAAGCCAGGAACATGCAAAATCTTCAGCAAAATATTAGAAAATATATTCTTTTTTGCTATTTGTATTTCATTAGGAAAAAGGATTTGGGCATTGATGTCATTTCTGAGCTGGCGCTCTGTTTACATTCCCTGACATTTCAAAACGAGACACTTCATCATAAGTGTCGACTACAGGCATGGCTTTTAACAGAATGTTAGAAAAAGTAACAGGGCTCAGTTTTATGAGATCATATATTCATTATAGATTAATATCTACGTAATTAAAAGAGTTTCTAATAATCTACCCACACATGAACATGCTTGCTTTCCATGATTTTTCCCTGAAATTATAATGAGCTGTTAGATTGCACACAGCTCATAGGCTTTTAAAATCCATGTGTTATGAATGAATCATGCCAGGAAAACAGATTTATGTCAGAAGTAGAAAGATTCATCAATTCAAAACAGTGTACAGGTCTCAAGATTTATCAAGCTAGACTGTCAGGAAAAATGTAAGTGAGGCAATATTGGTATCTCTGTTTACAAACTCATTTCTTTTGCCATTGTGGATTTCTTTTTTCTCTTCCTGTCCATGCATCTGTAAAGTAGGTGTGGCCTTGGTGCTGCTCAGAGCCAGTCAAGTAGGCGTGGCCTTGGTGCTGCTCAGGTCCAGTAAAGTAGGCGTGGCCTTGGTGCTGCTCAGGGCCAGTCAAGTAGGCGTGGCCTTGGTGCTGCCTATGTCCAGGAAAGTAGGCATGGCCTTGGTGCTGCCTATGTCCAGGAAAGTAGGCGTGGCCTTGGTGCTGCCTATGTCCAGGAAAGTAGGCGTGGCCTTGGTGCTGCTCAGGGCCAGTCAAGTAGGCATGGCCTTGGTGCTGCTCAGGGCCAGTCAAGTAGGCATGGCTTTGGTGCTGCTCAGAAACATTTGCTCCCAATTCCAGAGCTCTTTGTGGTGTCTATAGTAGTGATTGCCACAGTATCTGCTTATGTTGTGTTAAACCATCTCTTTAAAATATTGTACCATATCATCAGCATTCATGTTAATCACATATTTAGATATGCATCATGTCATTGTGGAGGCAGAGCTATACAGCCCTATTTAATTTAAAGTGAGGCAGAGCAATTTCTCACCAAGTCTTGCAGCTCTCTAAGTTGTTTCCCACTCAGACCTCCAATGCCAAGGTCTTCCTCCTCTTCCTCCTGTGCTGCTGCACCTCCTCCTGCGCTGGGGCCCTGCCTCACGAAGAACTCCTCACTCTGGTCCAAGAGCAGGCCATGCAGCATCCATGCAGCCAGCTGCTTATACATCACTCCATGGCACACTGCAAGAATCCTGCTCAAGCAACACAACCCATTGAGTCAAACTAGAAACACACCTTTTTTGACAGCATCAATCATGCCACACAAAAACCAAGTGAGTTCAGAAGCCTCTAGACTGATTTTACTCATGCCCAAATGTAATTACTGGATTCCAATCTATGACTGAAGGCAGTGTGTAATGATATTTGATTGTGTACGTAAGCCACTCACTTTTCCAAGGCCATCCGAACAGGTGGCAGTCCTCCACAGCTGTGCTTGTAAACAGTCTCCAGAATCTGACAGCCATGGATCTGATCAGACCAAAGAAAAAGTTGTAATTTATCATATTTCATTCACATTCTCTTGTAATTACTTATGTTAGTTTGTGGAAAGCACAATGCCATGAACCTTTTGAGATTTGATGGTCTCCACAACAACCATTACAGAGGGGAACAGCAACTGAAACTGATTAGTAGGAAAGACCACAAAAAAAGAGCGTGTGATCAGTGTGATCGTCATTTCATTTAACAACTCTGTGTGAAGCGTTCAAATGGAATGTCCACTACCTGTTCCAGCTTGTAGTTTACATGGGAAATGGAGAGATGTGGATCACCGAGAAACTGCAAAAATATTTAAAAGGATGGGATTTCAGTCTTACTCATAGATGTCATACTCATATTAAAAATGAATGACAATTGAACAGTATATAATATTTTCCTTTCAAATCATGTCACACCTCTTGTTCAAGATCAAGTAAAGCTTGTCTGTAAGGCTGCAACATGGAATGCAGGCCAGTACAGAAAGCTCTTAGGTATATCCCATGCAATCCACTTTGGCATGGCTGGCTCGAGTGGTGCTCCTGGATACAAGAGAGAGACAGAGAAATCTGTGTGGTTCTGTGTGGTCCTTTTGAACTAGACAGAAGCCATCAGATACTGATTACAGGTATCAGGCTTGAATGGCTATATATTTTTTTTCCAATCCAGCCATGTATGACATTATGTCGTGTTAACTCATGTAACATGCTTCTGATGCTGTGCATAATTAAACAATAAGATGATTGAGTCAGTAAGAGGGTCAGATCAGTAGCAGGTACCTCTGATCTCTGATATCAGCATTGTATTAAAAAGGATCTATACTTAAGATGCAATACTCTGATAATAAAAAGTGAGCCTACCTGCTGGTGGACATGACCCGTGTGTTGCTCTATGAACTCTGTGAACCGCACATAGTCTGTGCCCATCTTACACAGCCGGTTCAGGACACTGGTTTCACTGGGATGGAGGAAGGGAAGATCCTGGGACACCTGCAACAAGCAACACACAACTCCAAGTGACTTCATGTGGGACATATAGAGCGCTGTGTAAAGTGTAAGAAACTTTCCATGGTGATCAATTGGGATTTATATAGGTTGCTAAAACATCACATCACAATTAACTACACCATGCTATTTGATTGCTATGAAATTATTATTCTGCAAAATATTACACCCCATGCGTGTAGATCAATGAATTAAAACTAGCATCACATTATACCTGCAAACCATTTCGTTTATTCCATGTAATTATGGTCCCAGGATACCCGCTTAAAGCCAGCAGCAACTCGTGGATCATCGTTACAGCAGCCTTTAGCGCAAAAGACTTCCTAACAACACAATATCCATCGAACCGCTAACGCCTTCCTATCATAAACACCGCCAAATATGCGACGCATTATGATGACGTCCTCGACATCCCTTACACTACATTCGCAGGCGCACTCGAATGACGTACACGGAAGTTGCTTTATTTTGTTGATGTTGCTAGCGGTACCTGACTAATGTTATCTGGTTATGTAGAATCGGTGAAAGAAACTTTTTAAAGGTTAGCATCGTATTAGCATCTTTTTCGGGATTTATATCCTACTGCAAGCATTGAACTACTGTATATTAATTACATGATGCAAGTGATGACTATAGTGGTGGACGGCTAGCCAGGTCTTCAGTCCTGTTAATATGTTATAATGATAAACGTGGCTAACGATTTATTTCGATTGATATTTACACATAAGGGGATCGAGCTTGAATTTATATTACTCGTTACTGTAGTAGCTAAATGGCATGTTAGCAGATTGCTATAGTCTAGTAACATATTGGTAATATTACCCAAACTACAGCTAACTAATTGCGTGTATTTTTGAGAGATAATCCGCCCAGCTCTAAACATGCTGGATAACTACTTAATTATTTAATCGAGAAGGGCAGTGAAACTTAGTAGTTAAGGACAAAATAACCAAAAAAGGTAATAATGTTAGTGGAAACGTGCGTTAAGACGTGTTTGTTTTGTAGTGTAATAGCTGCAATGACAGAAGAACTAATCTCATGTTTTTGATTGCTCAGTTGTCTTTTTCTAGTGATGGCAGAGGGGAGTGGACAGGATGTTGTTTCTGAGTACCTTCAGCAAAACCCTCATCTGGCACAGTGGGTGGAATCCTTAAGAGAGCTCTCAGAGACAAATAAGCACTGGTGTGCCAGGCGAGAGTTCGTTCTGCGCAATATGGAGGTGTTTCCTACCATCCAACCAGGGATCACAACTCCCAGTCTGGACAGGCTTCTTTCTCTGTCCAAGGTTTGGGCCAACCAGACGTTCCTAGGCTGTCGGTACGCGTTCTGTCCTGATTGATATGTTTACTCGCATACCTGTGGTTTTTTCCATAGCCGTGATTAGATTTTGACTTCGATCTTGTGCTTTTATTGTAGCTATCCCCAACCTGTCATGGACAAGGTGAAAGAGATGTCAGAAGGAATCGGTGCGAACAAAGATCCTCTTCAAAAGACAAAAGATGAGCTCGTAGGAAAAGGAAAGAGGCCGTCTGCTTCAGGTGTGAGAATGCAGTAATCTTAGGGGTCATCCTCTCCAACTGTAGAGCAATTTGATTTGTTCACACATATTCAAGAAACAATTTGAAGCATCGTCCATTATTTTAACCAGAGTCAATTTGGCCAGACTTTTAACGTATGATTTAGTTTTATTAGTACAGAAATGTCTGGAGTGGTGTAATGTAGAAAATATATAATAAATAAATAAATGGTAAATTAATATAGTCGAGTAATTATTTTGGCCACAAACAAACATGTACTCGCCTTTAGGTCAATACTTCTTTACACCGATTTTGGATCTTTTAATTAAATTAAGATAATCACAACATTCAGAATCACTGATTATGAGTGCTTTTGACTTCTATTTCCACCTTATGTGCAGCCGTGGATGCTGAGAGCTGTGTTAAGAGAAACAAAACCGTTCCTAACGACTCTGACAGTAAAGGCGGAGAACAAAATGCGGATTGTCCGAACACTGCTGCTGTCAAATCGGGTCCCCTACCTGAGGCCCCTGCAGAACATCAGCCCTTCTTTAACCGCCTTTATAAAACAGTCGCCTGGAAACTGGTGTCTGCAGGAGGCTTTGGACCCAACCTGGATCACTTTGAGATCCTGCGCACCTGTGTGGAGTCGTGCAAGGCCAGTCTTAGTTGTGCATTTGTGCCTCTCAAAGACATTCCTGACCTGCCTGCCGGCTGCACCCAGAGAGAGGGCCAGGTGTGTGAACTGCGCTGCCACACTGTCTACATGGGCACAGGATACGGCCGCGACGAACGTGCAGCGAGGGCCATGGCCTCAAAGGAGGCCCTTAAAGTATTTCAGGGCCGGAAGGTGACGGTGAAGATCTCCCGTCGGAGGTTCCACGGTCGGGATGTAGAGGATTTGGTCCTGCTAGACGAACAGCCAAGAAGCTCAATTTTGCCTCCTGCTCTTAGCTATCCTTTTTAAAACTAATAAATGGCTGTCTCTTTGTGCCCTACAACCTCTAATTCTGTTTAACATTTCAGGTGCAGTTATAAGGTCATGTTGATGATGGCAGGCTCAGGGCTGTAGAAATCAACATTTATACACTAAAACATTTGATGTGTTTTAACACTGGTCAGAAACTGGCACCAGTTCATTTTTGACTAGACGGTTTAGAATGCAGCCACATACATGTATAGGCTTGTTTAAAGCCCCACTTTTGTAGAGAAGTTAGCTGGTTGTAAATTTCGAATTTTATGCTAACTTGACTATGGTTTGGTTTGTATATAAGCCAAAATTGAATTCATTATCCAACTGCACTTGGCATCTTTACATTCTAAAATCTCTCACATTTCAGTCTGAGATGTTTAAAAGGGTTTCAGTCTCAGCACAGTAGTCCGTTCTTTTATGAAGAGTTTGTAAGGATCATCCCAATCGTTGATGTCCTCTTTATATGTTCATGTAAAACGAGTTTAAGGATTATTTCATTGCCTTTGTCTAAGTTTATGTGGTTTTGATGGATTAAGCCTGAATGTGTGATGGTTCTTCTTGGAGCAGCTGGTACTGAACTTTTGAATTTGACCTTAACTCTGTTTCCTTGTTCCAGGTTCTGTGTTACCGAAACATTGGCTAAAGTACATTATTTCCCTGTTTTGGCAGCAGCTAAAAACGGTCAAAGCCTGAGCTTTACTACATAGTTTTCTCATTTTACTTCACCTTTTAAAAAGAAATAATAATCCTGGCAATTCATTAATCAATGCACTTTTTTTATTAGATCTATCTGTTTTCACTTAGATATTTAAGTGTTAGAAGTAAGCATAAGTTGAACGAAATATATTATTCTGCTCCCTGTAGTATTTTGGTTAAAGTCCAAGCAATTTGCTCACAAGTAAGCAAGAAGTATAAGTGAATTGAGAAATGTTCATGGCTTTCATTTTATTGAAACGATCCCCATTTAATACAAAGCTTTTCAATCAGAAACTCATGGTAGGTATTGTTTAATAGTTCCTCTTGCTTAATAGCCGTTCTGTCTGTTTTTTGTTTTTATCAGTCAGAAATTGTGATGAAACTAATAAACTTGAATAAACTCCAGGAGTTCATGCACATTTTGTCCGCAGCTCTTTTGTACTGTATGTAATGGCATCTATGATTTCTGTTGCTTTAATAATACCTCCTGTTCCATGACCATGAATTCTCATAGCAATGACGTTCTCAGTAAGAAGTTTGAGTTCTTAGTCACGCCATGATTTATTAGTCACGCCCTTCATTAAATACCACCACAAGTGCACGCATAGCTTTAGGTCTAAAATGTTTCTTATGGGTTTAAATGAAGCCTGGTTTGTAGCTCGTGTGTACACGTAGCCCCCGGATCGCACTGGCACGTTGATGGCGTAAGAGACTAATACGAAGTGAAAGCTCACAGTCAGAGGCCTGAGTTGATGAGCAGCTGACGCAGTTTAGACGTAGGTGATGAAGGCTGGTTTTGTGCAGACCTCCATAAATGGGTAGCCTCAGAGGGACACTATATTTATGCGGGGATAGAATAAAAGTTATGAGCCCTCTCTTCTCTTCTCTTCTCCTCTCCTCTCCTCTCTTCTTGGATTCACACTCATGAGTTAAGAAACAGTTAAAGCTTTCAGAAGCAGATCATTTATGGTGACTGGACAAAAACAACTGGTCTCTACAAAGACCTAAGATTAAAGCATCAGATCTAGATGTAATGCATCAGTCATGAATCAAATGTCCTAGATATTTGCCCCTTTTCATGGTATGTGGCTCCTCAGATTCCATATATACAGGGGTTAGACAATGAAACTGAAACACCTGTCATTGTAGACCACAATAATTTATTAGTATGGTGTAGGG
>JAOTRJ010000038.1:9957561-9969363 GCA_028564905.1 Leptodoras praelongus | reverse complement strand
GCCGGCTTTCCCGTGACCCTGAAAAGGAATAAGTGGCCAAGAAGATGGATGAATGAATGAAATATAGTAGTAATGTGGTCCATGCTTTGATGTGTCCCGTCTAACCAATTACAGGAAAAGGACATTATGTCTCAAACTTGCAGAAACGGACTAACTGTTCTATGCTGCGTTGAGGGAGAAACCTGAGGGCTAGGGTTACGGTTAGGGCTAAGGTCAGGGTAGTTTTTCTGAGATATTGACTTAATTATGCCATTATCACAAGAAAACGTTGTTTCGTGATCACTTGAGAAAACAAAGGAAAATAACATCAAGAGAAAACGGAATTTTGAATTAAAATGGCATGTCAGGACTTCCATATTAAAATGAATTAGAAAATGAATGAAGAAAAGAGTCGAGAGTCGAGTGGAGAGTCGACTCTTAATGATCCGACTCGTTCAGGAGTGAATCGTGACTCTTAGAGTGTACTGTCCCTTTAAGGAAGCTCCACTGCCGTCTTGTGGACAAACTTTTTAAAAAATTGACGTCCAGGTTTGAAGCGAGCTTGTGTGTATTTTTTTTCCTGCTGTTTTCACTCGGTGATTATTAGGAATCGGAGTAAAAGCAAACAAGCGCGTTGTGCAAGAGGAGCCTGCACCAGCTCGGTTACAGTCCACATGGATGTGGAGCGGCGGATGTGAACATGTCGGTCATGACTGAGGAGACTTTTCACACGACCGGGATTTGACAATCTGACACAACTGACACTTCACTGGGTTTTTCACTGTCGGGTGACAGCGACGATCGATCGGAGTGTAAGCGCAGATTGTGTGTATAAAGTCAGTGATCGGAGTATTGGAGTGAATTCCGCAGCGAGGTCAAGTTCGGGTTTGTTCCTTCGCTGAGTTGTGAATGCGCAGTAAGGCTCGTGGGTCCAGGACGCTGCTCGGACCACTTGTTGAAATTTTCGGAAAAAAGTTTACAATTACCAATGCATGAAAACAAAAACAAACTTTTTGTTTGTTTTTTGCTCCTTTAGGGTCGAGATATCGCTGTGTCTCGGCGGCTACAATCTTTTCACTTACTTGCGTTTATTCTCAGAACTTCGAGATCCACAAGAAGGAAGGAGTTGGATTGTGATAATTGTCCGCCTCAGCGCGCGCTGTTAGCCGTTAGCTTCACCCAGCTTCCGACGCTTTTCGCTGTCGGCTAAATTAGCTAGCAGGAAAGCTAGCTGAACAGTTCAAAAGTGTTTACACGAAGCCGTGTGAATCCACAGATTGTCCCAAACACTCTTAACGTTTTATGTGACCGCAGAGTTCAGTCGAATTGTCCACTTGTAGTTGTCAAGTTGAGGTAAATGTAGTTAGCTGGCTGTTGCTCTAAATAGCTAATAAAGCTTAGCTTTGCGACTTGCTATTGGGCAAAGCTAAGCACCAAAATACAACACTTGCGTTTATTATTATTATTAGCGCCCATTTATTAATAATTCACAAATATACGTTTTAATTTGTATATATCTGAAAATAATATAGACAGCTTCAAAAGAGTGCGCAACGGCGGAAATGATGCTTATACGAGCTAGCGTTAGCTCCCAAGCTAAGGTGGTGTAGCTAGCGCGGATAAACCGGCTTACGAATCAGGGTAATTGGTTAAAAAAACGTACATACCGAATTATTAATTCGGAATTGCCCATAATTTAATATAATATAATCTATTTTTAATTTTCACGCCTGTTGACTATGAGAATAATACGTGTCTGTTTAGTTTAGAGAGTAAACAAGTTTTTCCAGACTTGCGGACCGAGTTTGACAGCTGACGTTTCTGACTTTTCGACATTTTTTTTTTTTTTTTATTCAAAAATGTTTTGCATGTCGAGCCGACAGGAATGTCAGCCATGGGAGGACAGATGAAACATATCTGAGATTTGAGTGCAAGCATTATAGCCAGTGGACATTTGTTTTTGCTGTGTGAAGTCGGGTGTCTGAACTCTTGCGGCCCTCATCATGTCCGGATCCCCGGGCTCGAGTAGCTCCTCTAACCCGAGGAAGTTCAGCGAGAAGATCGCGCTGCATAACCAGAAACAAGCGGAGGAGACGCGGGCCTTCGAGCAGCTCATGACGGACCTCACCGTCTCAAGGGTAAAGTAGAGCCAAAAGAAATCTGTCAATTATGTTTTAATCCTGTATGATCATATCATAAAGAGGAAATTGTCATTTTAGTTTGTTGATTCACGCTAAAGCGACTCCAAGTTAAAGCCGCGCCGCAGGTCAGCGCTCAGACCCCTGAGCTGTCAGGAGTCAGAAATTACCGTAATGACGCATTTCAGAGATCTTCATTTTTTTCTTCTGATTACTAATTCTTCATCGGTTCTCCACGTTTACTTAGACACAGGGGTGTATTCACACCACGCACTCACGGTGATCATGTGTTGATCGTGCATTTGATTAGTTTATGAAGTCTGCTCTGTGTATTGGCGCGCAGTGAAAGTGCAGCTCATCACCTACACTGGGTCTTCTTAGAGGAAATGACTGTAGCATTAAACATCTGCATGATAATAGTTATTTATTGCTTCAGCAGTCCATCCGTCTACCCAGCCTGCTTAGTCTCGGCTCTCAGTTACACTCACAATGGATGCTATTATCATGACCCTATATTCCCTTCAAACTAAATTAGGCTGCCCACAATTAAACTCGCTGCCCTTTTTTTTCCAATCTAAGGAAGGAGGATTACTCACACACCCTCCCTACACCCGCGGGACACATCATACCTTCAGCTAACTTCCTTTTAATGTCTTGTCTTCCTAAATTACTTCCTGTCCTTTCTTAGTTTAACACCACAGGGATGGTAGTTCTCAGGGAAGGCGGGTGTAAATGGCCTACCATGTTTACTATGCACCATGTTTACCCACACCAACTATTCTTATTATTACCATCAGTGAAACTTTGTGATGTGATGCACTGTTCAATCATAATAGATTTATTATCGAGCTATTGATATATATTAGAGTTTGTATCACCCACACACCCCTACCACTTATCACTGCTAGTTCTGTCTTTACAGATAAACAGGTTTCTCCGTCACATAGTTGTCTGTCAAGCTCCGTCTGAAGTGCTTTAGTTAATCCGGGACGGTTACTAAAGGGAAACCTCGTCCGGTGTGTCGCTCGCAAAAGGCTTTTTCAAATGAACCTTGACACCTGATGGAATATTAGTGATTTGTGATTAAGGAGCACAGATAACAGTCTACATTTCTTCATTTCACTTTTCTTTCAGTTGAATTTCAAAGTGTAATGAAGAGCTAGAAGTAGAAGGGAAGCTCGTTCCTGTTCACGCTAGATGCTTAAATTATCTGTGGCAAGCTTATATTCTTAAAGTGCTCTGCTTTTATGCGGAAAGTATTCGGTTGAATCACCAAATAAGAAAACACAGAAATACCTTAAAAAGCTCTTCAGTGGTGATTAACATTTCTCATTCACAAATTTTCAGGCATGAGGTGTTTCTCGGTTACAGTGTAAGAGTGCAGGAGAAGGAGATGCTTAACACTCCAGGGAGATTGTAAGGAAGGATAAGCTTCCTTTCTTTACCAGATACGTTTTTTCTCTCACTGGAATGTTGGCTTGTGGTTATTTGTTGAATTACAGTATTGATATTTTGAGTGGTAGTGTTAGTGCAGAGAGGTGACTGATAGTGGTTTGCTTTTCACCTCATATACAGACAGCTGCTTTACATTTTAGTTAATTGCATTTAGTTAATTACCCTCTATAGGACATGTGATTTTTGCATTAAGCATGTACAGAAACTGTTTTAAAAGTGTGTAGTCAGTGGATGATATGAGTACGACTGCAAGCTGAGGGACTCAAGCTTTAGTGATGGACTCTTGTCTTCTATGGCTGTATAACAACATCCAGTAAGATCACGGCAACAGCTTTTCACTGGATCTGCTAATCTTTTTATACATGCCCTGTCCGGAAAGTAATGAGAATGAAATGCCCATGTGCCATAGGGTTTACAGTTCAAGGCAAGTTAGAGTGAGATATCTGACAAACAATAGGACCAATTTCAATTACATTTGTGGCATTTGTCAGAAATCCTTATCCAGAGTGAATTACATTTATCTCATTTATACAGCAGGACCTTGCTCAAGGTCTAGCCCTGCAGTGCCAACTTAGTGAATTTGAACTTAAGATCTTCCAATAAGTAGTCTTATGTCTTAACCACTGAGCTATCACTGCCCCTGCATCCTAGCCTCCACAGTTCCCAGATGTTTGTTTTTGTGAAACCCTGCTGAAGTGTCTGTGGGAATGTTTGCCCATTTATCCAAAATAGCATCTGTGAGGTCAGACACTGATATAAGGGCCTGGCTCGCAATCTTTGAATCCCAAAGGTGTCCGATGGGGTTGAGATCAAGGCTCTTTGCGGGCCGGTCAAGTTCTTGCATACCAACCTCACCCAATGCCTTTAATGAATGTTGGTTTGTACACTGGGGCACATTCATGCAGGAATGGAAAAGAATTTCTCCAAACTGTTCTTACAAAGTTGGAGGCATACAATTGCCCAAAATGTTTTGGAATGCTGAAGCATTAAGTTTTCCTGTCACTGAAACTAAGTGGCCTTGGCCAACCCCTGAAAAACAACCCCATATCATTATCCCTCCTCCGCCAAACTTTACGGTTGGCACAGTGCAGTCAGGCAGGTAACATTCTCTTGGCATTTACCAAACCCAGACTCGTCTACCAGACTGCCAGGCAGAGAAGTGTGATTCATCATTACACAGAACACGTTTCCACTGCTCTAGAGTCCAGTGGTGGTGTTCTTTACACCACTCCTTCCAACACTTGGCATTGTGCTTGATGATTTTAGTGCCAGGGGAGATTTGGAACGCTGCAGTAATTGAGACAGCAGAGTGTTCGTGACTATTATGCACTATGAGGTTCAGCACATGGCGACCCTGCTGTGCAACTTTACGAGTTGATGTGGTTTCTAAACGCGTCCACGTTTCAATAATACCACTCACCTTTGATTGTGGAATATCTAGGAGGGAAGAAATTGACTTGGGACTTAGGAGGCCACGAACTGACTTGTTGCAATGCTGGTATCCTATTACAGTACCACACTCAGATTCACTGAGCTCTTTAGAATGACCCATTCTTTCACAAATGTTTGTAAAGGCAGACTGCAAGGTTATGTGCTTGATTTTATACACGTTTGGCAATGTAACTCCACGAAACACCTGTATTCAGGGAGTAAGAAGTGTCCAAATACTTTTGTCCATATAGTGCATCTATTTATCCATCCAAGCCCACAGTTGCATTTCTGAAAAGGTAACTTCCTTTTTATCTTCCATAAGACAAGGCTCCAGGTGTATTAAAAAAACACTTGTCCTAAGCCACACTGTTTGTT
The DNA here is from genome assembly GCA_028564905.1 of Leptodoras praelongus. Taxonomy (NCBI): domain Eukaryota; kingdom Metazoa; phylum Chordata; class Actinopteri; order Siluriformes; family Doradidae; genus Leptodoras; species Leptodoras praelongus. The sequence goes on along the minus strand of JAOTRJ010000038.1, from coordinate 9,963,985 downwards.
CTAAACCAGTCCACAAGCATACTAGCATATCGGCTCGGGAAAAGCACCACTGGCTACAGTTAGCAGCAAGCAGGAGCTGGAAGATTCATTCCTCTAGATCTTTAAGTGTATGGGAGCACTTAGGCTTCCCAACACATGCTGACACACAGGAAACTGTGCTGCATTCAGGCATCCTTTCCTCTCTGAAGTCTCAGTCTGGACTGGAGAAATCACCGCTGTGACTGGGAAGTTCATATTCGCTGAGAGCTATAAAAGACATGACAATTGTAAGGTTCAAACAACAGAACAAGAAAAGCCCTGTGCCTCAGTCGCACTGTATTGTGTTAAACCAATGGCTGCTTAACAATTCATTTCATTTTTATTTCTTTCTGATGCACCGCTTTTGTTTTGTTAAATGCTGCTAAGAGCTCATGGAAAAACTGTTTTGTTGTCAGTTGAAAATGGAAAGCTGAAGCACTCATTCAGGTCATGCTTATTTGTGCTATATTGTATAGTGACACCACTCTGTCTTATAGAATTTGGGTTGTGTGTTTCGTAACAACCGTTATTATGGAAATATTGTGGGATCAACTGAGTCGGTCACTCCAAATGATTATGATTAGCTGAAATAATTGCACTTAGCTGATGATTTAATAATTGTGTCTCCTAAAGCTTGATAAACATGGCACAAAAAGTACGGAAATCTGTGTTTGATAGATTATTTCTTTGTTGTAACAGTTCTTCTTGCAATAAATCTTATACCGTTGGAAAGCCTGTAATATCTTTTTTAAATGGTGCCACATTTGTAAGGAACACGCATTTGTGGGATGAGCAGCAGAGCTGAGAATGTGGGTCGCACCCATGAAAAATGTGCAAAATCCTCCCTTTGCCAAACAGCTTATTCTGCCATTGACTCGTTTGGTGTTTGGTGGACTGGATGATTGAATTTTGAAAAAAAAAAGACATTTGGCAATTTAACAATTTATTCATTTAACAAACAGGAGCCTCAGTATGTGTCGTGTGGAAGAACCATACACAGCCACGACAGCCTGGCACCTCCTCCTCATGCTGGTCACCAGCCTGCTCACACACTGCTGTGGGGTGGCATCCCATTCTTCAATCAGCATTTGTCACCAGTCAGCCGACGTGGTTGTGTTGGTCACTCTGGCACAAACTAACTAACTAACTAACTAACTGCCATTGCTCAGTACAGGTACAAGGCAACGAAATGCATTTAGCATCTCCTAAATAGTATTGACTAGCATGCAGTTCTACATTTTGCCAGTCCACAGGTTGAAAGCGTGATGTACGTGCACCTTGTGTTTGTATCCTCAGCATCAGCCCTATACAAATCTCTCCCATGCATCAGTGACTTAATTTTTTGCTAATATCTTTAATGGGTTTAGGTCTGCAGGGATAAGCTATTTAGTGTTTTGCTACTTTTGTTTGTAAAAATGTATCATAAGATGCTATTTCTAAATATTACAGTACATAATATTAGTATAATAATAATCTTACTGTTATACTTTGATATGAGCGAGTAGAAGGTTGAAGCGTACAGCCTTCTTAAGTATTCAGAGAAAGCGTCTCCCGGCCATCTCTCCAGTCAATTACAGATCTTTAAATACAGTTCAGTCATCACTGTTGTGATGCACACCATAGTGTGTTTGTAAAGTCTTTATAGGTACATGGTGATGATGATAAAATATGTGAATATGTAAAAATAAATAAATAAAATAGTGCATTAATTATTTTTAAAATCTGCGAATATGCAAAGCATTTCAGTAAAATAATCATGTGATGATGGAGTTGTCAAGTGGTGCTGAGCTTGTGTTTATTCTTTTAAAAAGAAAAAAAGAAAATAAAGAAAACTTTGCATGCATCCTTTCTTGAAAAGAAAATATTTAAATAAATATTAAAAGCAATTATAATACAGTCACAGTGTATGTAGAAAGAACTTTCCGGTATGTTGACCTTCTTCATTTGATTGAAATGAAACTGAACTTTGCTGAGATTGAGTTCAGGGAAAACTGCGATGAGGCATCAGGGCTTAGCTTTGGTTAGGTGTCACTATAAGACTAATTGTGATCATTTACATAACTGCCTGGCTGCGGTTTACACAGTCACTAATAGGGCAGCGTAATATGTTCAAAATCGTCCGTCACGACATGCATAACTTCATGTTAAAAAATGATGTATGCAAAACAACTGCATGCTTTCATGCCTGGTCTGCAAATGACTGTTTTCTGGTCAGTGTCTGGTTAGCTATTCCCAAACCACATCCAAATGAGAGAAGTACCTCCCATCTTTTAGATACAAGTTCCTCATCTTTTATTTGGGCAGATGCCTGTTGTGTGTCAGAGCCTTGCTGGGAGTTTTGCTCTGTATGGCATTTGCGCTGCTATTGATGATGGAGGTAAAAATCTATCGAGAGACCTTTTTCTGTTATCCGACAGCCTGTATGTCTACATCGCATGCAGCTCTGTCGCTAGACATTTCATGTTTATATCACAACAACAAAATGTGACTTGGGTAAGTCGTTTACTGCGTGCTGATACACCCTGGGCAAACAGATGTTCTTCCATGGAGTATTTGCGCCATTTATTTACCAGACATGTGTGTGTCTTATATATGTTCGATTCCCACAATTGTATTGTATACATCAGTCTTTCCTAGTCACACCAGATGAAAAATGACTTTTCTGTGTGTCATATCATTAATTTACACTGCATATTCAAGGAACAGCTGTGGGTTTAAGCCACAAACCCAAACTCTAGTCCCTTCTTAATGAAAATGAAAAAAAAGAGAGTGCAGTAAGTCATTTTTGCAATAAAAAGCTGATAAGCATGAGTACTATTTTGAAAGCTTTCTGGCGAAATATGTGCGTGGTTGTACCAGACGCCTTACAGACATTGCAGTTTATAGCCAAAAGACTTCTGCTGTTCAATGATCAGGATCACACTAAAGAGCAAACAAATCCGGGTTTTATAGATCTTCCAACAAAATCATCATGATAATGAAAAACCCACAAGTGAATATGACTTTGTTACGTTGAATGAGCAACCTATATCATGTCTTGGTTGTATATAAGGATAAAGTTAAAAGAGCATTGTTTTATGTTGTTGTTTTGTTAGCTTAGCTCACTGTAGGTTGCCTGAATTTCCAATGTTTTGTAGAAATCTGGTTTCCATCACACCACTGAGCAGAAGTCGGATTTCCATTTTTGAAGAACTAGCCCATGGCACCTTTACCGAGCTTCACCGAGTTTTTCTTTCAATTGTTTAAAATATCTGTACTGCTGTGGTGTAAAAGTTAGAAAATTAATTAATTAATTAAAAGATTTAAGTTAAAGGGATTGTTTTTGTATTTAAGGTAAAGTTGCTTCTGGACAATTCAGTATTTTCTTTTGAGACAGTTATTAGAAACCAGAGTCATTTTCATCTCTGCATGAAGATTGTCCAGAAGCACAGATTAAACGACTCCGGCTGTCTCTTTGCCCACGGCGTTCGGTGCCGTAGACGAGTGCATTGCACTTGTGCAGTAACCCACTCTGCTCACAAAACAGAGATTCAAATTTTGTCATTTGGTTAGTGCAGGGAATGAGCTAATGCCATTTTGTTTATTCCTGATCAGAATTACTGAACTAAATATACTTTTGTTCTCTTCTAGATACTTGTATTGCATAATTTGTTGCAAATTTGAACTGCATTACCCATTTCTAAGAAGTCCTAATCTCCGTGTTGATTCTTAAATTTTATTATGCAATTGTCATTTTCATTTTGCAAATTTGTATCTCGAGCCAGCGACTGTAAAGCCAGTGATAGTTTTACTTTTGTTTTTTGCAGGTGCAGTTTCAGAAACTCCAGCAGCTCCGTTTGTCTCAGAACCGCGCCCAGTACTATGGTGGTTCCCTGCCTAATGTCAACCAGATCGGCAATGCCAGCACTGATTTCCAGGTAAATGGCCTGTACTGCTCTACTTATCCAAGTCAAAGGAGTCAAGTAAGGTGTTTTTATTAAGGGGCAGATAAACTTCAATAGTATCCCTGCTCACTGTATTAACATATTCATTGTCCAGAGAGATGGTAATTGCAAACCCTGGTCATGTAAAGAAACAAAGAATGTTTTTTTCCCCCCTTCCACTCGGATCACAGTTGCTCTTCTCGAGCAGTAGCTGGCCAATCTGGGTTATAAACCTGATATGGCAACATGCTCCAAGGGCTGAACAACTGTATCTGTTTAGGCTCCCTTAGGAGAATAAGTGCTCCTGCTGCAGTGAATAAAGCTTCTTTTGAGCAATCGGATACTGATCCCTAGTTTTTTTTGTCTGTCATCAGAAACTGAATCCAGTGAGGTAAATCCATGCTTTGCAAACTCACTTGGGTAGAGAAATGAGAATTAATGGATAAATGCACATCTCCCTTTTGCATGCTTTGTTTTTTAGCAGTAATTAAAGATGCACAGATATGGTTGGAAGAAATTTTCAGATCATTGCTTGCTCCTCTTCCACATCACCTTTCCATGTCTCTGTACCGTCTCAGCCCCTCACCCCCGATACAGTCCACAATTCCTTGTGAGTTTCCTTGCTTCACACCTTTTTCCTCCTCCACCACCATTCACATGTGTACGTCTAATGATGTTGTGCTTGTCTAAGCACATTGGTGGCTGGGACTTGAGGGAGGTGTTTTCTTTGGGTTTTTTTATAGTCTAGATAAATCTGCTCACTTTGGTCTGAATCTAATAAATAGTAGTGTTGTGCCAGGGAAATATCACCACTCTCAAGCCCCTGACATCAACTCAAACAGCTTACCTTAATTACAACTTCCACATTTCCTAGTCAAAAGGCAAAAAAAAGAAATATTTGAATGATAAATCGAAGGTCTGAGAAGCCGTACACTCCGAATAAGTAGTTAAAAGGGATCTAAAAAGCAATCAGATGTATTTATTTATTTATTTATTGTAATTGCCTACGCTGAACAAATTCTAAACTGGTAGTAATAGGTTATTAGATTCCTGAACTAGCACTGGTATGCCTTGATGGAAACAGATGAGAGGTACAGGTGAAATGAAAGCTGGACTGTAGGCTTACAGTTTACAGTTGTAGCTGTTTAGAGGATGAGTTTGAGTCAACCAAATGGCTTGATTGATTGGTGATCCATGGTGTTGAAATTGCATATGATGAAAAAACTGGAGAGATCACGTTTGTATTGTTGTATACTTTTACTTGGACAAAACCAAATAATGTTGTGCGATAACAACAAACATCAGCATGAGGACTGTGCAACGTTCCCTCCAAGATTACGTGGGGGACCTAAAAAGTATTAACTGATGTACACGTTTTTTTGGTATGTCACTGTATGCATGCATGTATGTATGTGTACTGTATGTGAGACATACGTGTTAGGCATTTCTTGTGCATTGAGTATGGTATATAAGTTCTCAGTAATGAAGATTGATGGTATCCAAATTATTAGACAATCTGCCTGGTAAGGCACAGTTTCTGCAGCTTCTGTGTGTGTGTGTGTGTGTGTGTGTGTGTGTGTGTGTGTGTGAGAAAGACATTGCTGTGAGCACCACAGGCATTCCACAGGGAACCGTATTGGCTCCCTTTCTGTTTATCCTGGGCACCTCAGACTTTAGGTACAGCACTGAGTCATCTCATCTACACTATTTCTCTGATGACACAGCTGTAATGGGATGCAGCAGCTATGCAGGAGGCTGAACACACAGTCTTGGCAAAGTCTATGGTGCAATTCAGGAAGAGCACACCCCTTCAGTCTCCTGTGGTGATGCATTTGGATCAGATTTGCATGGATGATTAAGACTAACTTTGCTTTTTTGAGGAGGCTCAGGCCCTTTGGTGCTAAACTCTTTGGAGCAGAATTGTAGGACTTTGTGTAAACACAAGGCTGTATTATATAATATCTTTCCTGGTCTGCATACCAGCTTAGCCAAACAGAGGAGTCGCTTCAGTATGAGACTGAGACAACGGCTGATACATGATGGCTCTTGGGCTCTTTATTGCAGTCCTTCTCAAATAGTGGGGCTTGCCCCCTAAGGGGGTGCAGTGCGGTGCCTGGGGGGGGCGCATGTGACCCCATTTTGAATTTTCTAATTCAAATTCACTTTAAACACTGCTTTAATGAAACAACTTCTTATGTCTGAGATCATATCAGTCTTAGAAGTGACTTTTATAACTCGTTAACAGGACTTTTCAGTTATTCTCGCCAAATTCTCCATTTTTTTTTTCATTTGTAATTATATGGTACACCGATCAGGCATAACATTATGACCACCTCATTTTCTCTACACTCATTGTCTATTTTCTCAGTTCCACTTCCCATATAGCTGCACTTTGTAGTTCTATATTTACAGACTGTAGTCCATCTGTTTCTCTACACACTTTGTTAGTTCCCTTTACTCTGTTCTCTAATGGTCAGGACCCC
>JAOTRJ010000038.1:9922338-9941585 GCA_028564905.1 Leptodoras praelongus | reverse complement strand
CCTATGTGGCCGGCTAGGCACCGGCTCCCTGTGACCCTGAAAAGGAATAAGCGGCCAAGAAGATGAATGAATGAATGTTTTTGGGTGATACTTCATACCATATTTATTATATCAAGTATAGAGTAGATTAATCTTAATACTGTGGCATGTTTGTTTTTTATCTTTGATATCAATTTGATGATCTTCTTCTTATTATTATTATTATTATTAGTCTTTTTCTAATGTGTAACACTTATAAAACACAAGTTAAAGCAAGGAAAATAAATTGTCTTGATCCCGAACACCATTCAACACCCTCCACATACACACATGCTTTTAACTAAATAAGAGGACTAGATGTCAGAGACTGTGACTTTTTAGGTTTATTAACCAGCATGTGGATTTTTTTTTACTGCCACCATCTTTAAATGCTCAATCAAAGTAATGGTGTCATGCAGGTACCAGAAGTCAGCTTCAGGTCACAGAGAGGAATCGCTCTGTTTCAGTCACTGCGTTTCATTGTGCGTTATGTTGCACTACTTTGTGCGCGCACACACACGCACGCACGCACGATCATATTTTCTGGTTGCATGGTAGCAGTGTAACTGATTTTGCCACAATATTGGCACATCAATAAAGCAAATCTGTCATCATTGGACAGTTTTAGTGTGATTGTTTTATGGAAAATGATATTGTAAGAAGAGAAGACTACTTTAAGCAAGAAAGTAAAGTTCTCTATTGTGTAATGGATTCTGTGCTTCTGTTTTTCATTTAATGACAGTCGAAAAAAAAGTTTGATGCTCTGTGCCAATTGCCGTAAGTCAAACTTGGTTCTGTTCTAGTAAAAGCAACGGATGCCAGGGATCGACTGTTGTGCCCTTGAGTAAGAGCTATTCTGGATTGACCATGCATGGATGTCTGTGTGACTTGCAAGCAGAGAGTTTGTGCAGCTCAGACACAGCGTGAATGTAGTTTAGTCAACATGTTTAAGCAGGATGTTGGGTGAAGTATCCAGGGCAGATACGAGACAGAATCAGCCTGCAGCTCAGAGCTCTTGTCTTTTTGCTTTTTTGAGGTGTGCTAGCCGATGAGAAAGGTATACTTACAGAGCTGTTTGACAGTTGGGATTAAATACCTTTTTGGCACTGAGACTTCAGACTCAGCAGTGCAGACACAGTGTTGGATGGGATTGGGTAAACCCAACCGATTTTTTCAGGACGTGTAGAAACTGGCTTAATCAACCAGTTTACTATAAGAGTTGAGCTAAAGGTGTTTTGAAACTGTAATAGATCCCCATAGAAACAAAGTATTATATAAACTATTATGTTTATATGAGAACCTCAAGAGCAATATTCATTATGTTCTCTAGTTTCACCACATGAAGTTGGGCAGTTGGGCATCCTGTAAATATAACTAATGTTTACTTAGGGTTTAGGCTTGCGACGTAGGTTTGTATAGTTGATCTTTGCTAAGCCTTTGATTCAGAATATGCATACAGTCAAGGAGTTATTTAGCATTTTGTTGCTAGTCAGAACGGCTCGTATTACAAAGAGAAAATGATAAAAATGTGTAAATAATTTTAAGTGGTATTGGACACAGGTTGTGCATTTATATTTTAGTTATTAAAATAGTGCACTTGAGGGGAAACTCATTTGCATTTGTTTAAATTTTCCTGGCCCCATTATGTGTGTTGACTGAATTGATCTGCACTACTTGAGCTGTGGAGCAGAGCAGAGAGCCCTGGCTTGAGGAAAGACGTGATCTGCACTTAGCCAGCATTGGCCCGGTGCACCCAGAGGAAGGAGAAAGAAGGCCTGTTCTCAAAAGGATCTCTCTGCTACATGTTAAACAATGCCTCTCCTTTGATTCTCACAGTGCCTGTAGTCACTGAGAGCCCCCCCGCCCCCATTCTTTTTGCAAGCAGCTCTTCTTATAATTGTCTTGAAGAGACACAGCACTGTATCTTATTCTCCAAAATCCGGGCTGCAGCAGAAGGCCTGAACTCTGTAACGGGTGGAGCAAGTGTGCACTCTGAGTGACTCAGTTTGTACGAATCAAATATTTGCGCTTTGGGGAGTGAGGGCCATCCTAGTGGGATTAGCATCCAGCCATCTTTTACAGAAATGCAAATACACATGCAGTACTAGTTACCAGCATCACTGCTTTTCTCGAAGACGTTACTTTTGGCATGCAGTGAATGACACAAAAAGTTTAACTGTGATTCTAAATGGTTTATAAAGTAAAAAATATTTTCTGTGCCTTTACATCGACAGCTAGACAATTACAATGTAAATCTTTAGTAGATTTAGTATATAGTATATGCTCATTTATAAAGCATGTAGAAAAGCCTTTTATTTGTGTAGTAATGTAGTATCAGTGTGTTGGTAAGTGCTGTCATTCATTCATTGTTATCAGTGTCAGGTGCAATGTCAGAAAGCTTTTAGCATTTGTAGCACAGCTAGATAAAGAAATTAAAATGTTGCTCGCATTGTAAAAGATCTCTCTTGTCTTCTCATCTTCGCTCTGTTGGTGTGGTGATGCAGCCAGCATGAATGAAGCGGAGGTGGATGGCACAGGAGATGGTAAGTGTGTGTGTGTGTGTGTGTGTGTGTGCAGTATAAGTGGGCAGAATATGGACATGCAGGTGATGCTTTCTCAGGTTACTGACCCTGCTTGTGGCATTCTGCACAGTGCACAACCTTCACTAAACCTCTCTTGAACTCAAACCACTGCTGTATAGGAATCATAATTTTTTTTGCCTGCATTTTAAAATACCCAGTGGTTTTAACTATCTACAGAGCCATGGTTTTGCTGCTTCCAGGGCTGAGGCTTGTTCTATATTATTCTTGTGCAATGTTTGTTAGTGTCCCCTACTGGCAAGTGTGGTCAGGCACAGGGAGAATGACTTCTGGCTATTAATTTGTATCTTTTTATTTCCTTTAGCAAACAAAGAATTTAATACATTTCTAAATGCAAATGAATTAAATACTAAATAAAAGATTTTTTATTTAGCAGGATTATGACTTGTTTTTTTACTTGCTTCTTTATTTCTATCAGAGTATTATTTGTCACCAAATGGATGTCTTTTCTTTTTTTTTTCCTGCAGTCTTTTCCTTCCCTGCTGTTCCAAATGAGGAGAACCTTATTGGTGTGAGTAAGCCATTGCCCAGGCAGCTGTGGGAGGCCAAAAAGGTGAGTGAGTGACTGTATTCAAGCTGCACACTACTTCATACGTTATTAACACAAAGGTGGTCTGTGCAGCATGATGCTGCAAAGTAAAATTCTTTTATTTCCTTATTCATCATGATATAGGTGCGATGAATTTCACATACTGTACTGCTCGATGGTACTAGACAGATTGCATGTTATCATGCATGGATTACAGACTAAATATTTTTTGAACCAGGAGCATGCAGGTATACACTGATGAAAAAAGAAGGTATAGCAGTTTAAGCTGTCTCCTGTTAACTACAGTTTCTGGGCATCAAAACGGGAACTTGGCAGCATACCAGTGCTTTAATTTGCCTGGTGGGCGAGCTAATACATTTATGGTTTGTCCCTCCCTGCCTTCTATAGTTGTAGTGCTGCAGCTGTTGGTTTTTATGTGCATCACACTCTGAGGTCTTCTGCCTTTTAAAACGAGCTGGTTGAAACACAAATGTTCTGTCTTCATTGTGACAGGTGCAGTCACTTTCATCACGGCCCAAATCTTGTGAAGTGCCTGGTATCAAGTATGTCGAAGAGCTTTTTTTATATTTGATCTTATAAACACATCTATTCTTTTTGCTTCAGCTGACATGCGTTATATAAATCCAAGTCTTCAAACAAGTGTTGATTGGTTTACTAACCATGGATTCCATGCCTGTTTTGTTTTACCGTTTCTCTTGTATTTGCAGCATATTCCCATCTCCGGAGCCAAATATTGGTCTCTCTCACTACCAGGGCACATTAAATACAGGTGGATCTCTACCGGACCTCAGTAACCTGCACTTCCCCTCTCCTCTACCGACCCCCCTTGATCCTGACGAGGGGAGCTACCCCAACCTGAGTGGAGGCAGCAGCACAGGAAACCTGCCTGCTGCCATGATGCATCTTGGAATCGGAAATTCTCAGGGTGAGGTCATTGTGTGCGCGTGTGTGTGTGTGCTAGTGATACAATGTGATTAGTGATTACACTGCAAAAAACCTTAGCAAAGCTTCATCTGAGATACATACTGTCCTAAATCCAGAACTGTTTGTAGCTTTTTTTCTGGAGAGTGCAGAATATCTGTGACTGATCCTTACACAAAATGTGCATTTCCTCAGCTGAACTTGGCAGAAGTCATGCTGCACAAGTGCCTTGGTGAACACTCCGCCCTTTGTTTCGTGCTTCTTTTAGACCTAGTGTGATGAATAAATGCGGCTTGTTCTCTGCACAGGCACATCTGTGCCTAAGAGCAGCCAGACTCTTGCTCTCCTGCCCCCCACACCAACCCCTGTCCCCCTCCTGCTTTCCACTATCTGATTGCTCTCATTCAGTTCAACTCTCTCTTGAGCTTTGGACCTTCCATTCAGACCCATGTCTGGGAACTGACTGTGCTGTCCCACTGCTCCTGCCAACATCCCCTGAATTGGATGCAGGTTGGCTGAACTCCAGAATCACAGTGCACTTTGACCCTTGAATTGGCTGCCTATCAACAGCTCTTTTCTCCCTGTCCAGCGGCTCACAAACAATCTCTCACTGTGTTAGTAAGAGAGGACAGATTGAGACTCCAAACATCCAACATGATCTTAATAAACTTGTTTGCTTTCAGCAAGTTTCCATCAAGGTTTCGGAGCCTTTTGAAGATTTAATGGCTTCTTGATCTATCCTGAGCAAGAACTGCACAGCTCCTGGACTCGTGAAAAAATCAAATGAAACAAACTGCCTAAAAGGTGTGCTGAAAAAGCACAGTAAAGTCTGTTCTATACTTCTGCATAGGCTTTACATCAAGCCTACACTTGTAGCCTACACAAGTGGCCTACACATCCAGGCAGATGTCGTCTCTCATTGGGTATTAGATGTATTTAGTAACCCCCCTGAAACACAAAACAAAAAAATGAATGTTTTGAAGAATCCTTCCACCTATTTGGTCTGGATGGAAATTCTCCCACTCTAACAATATCTTGGAGAGCATTATCACTCGAAGGAAAAAGAAACTGAAATCAATGAGAAAAGCGAGATCCCCCAGACTTATTAAAGCAGCGATTATAATCTCGGTTATAGGTAAAGTTACAAGCCATTACTTACTAGTTTCATCATGTGTATCATCATGATCAGCACGTATAACCTGCTAGTAATTTGCACGTCCCATAGTCATTTTAATACTGTCCGGGTGCATGAGTTTTATCACTAAGGAGACATGTAAAATGTTTCATTACAAACAACCCCCTGATGAACTGAATCTAATTTGAATAGGGCTTTTCATTGAATCTGTTTTTAGAATGCTGGGGTTGTTGTTCACTCTCGAAGACTGCTCAGTACAGCATGCACCATCCTGGTAGTTCCTGGTCTGTAGTATATAACATAGTCAAATCTGTAAAGAGTAGTAGACTGTGGGTTGAGATCTTATTGGCCCTGGTTTCTCTATTGGAAATACATCTAAAGTGTAAAGAAGAGAACTGTGCCTTCTCTGTCCCACAAAACAGTGGATTATAATTTTCTCTTTTAGTTTGATATTAATAGTTTTATCTGGTCTCTGTTTTTTTCAGGCCTGTCATCCTCTCTGAGCAACCCCTCTATTCAGGCATCACTCAGCAACTCCCAGCTTCCCTCATCTCTGAGCAATCCCTCCATCCATTCTTCTTTGCGGCTTTCCTCGCTCTCCAGTTCTCCTGCAGGGGGCATGGCCACCTCACCCAGGAGACGACCAGCTCCCATCAGCCCCCTGACCCTTTCTCCTGGCTCTGAGCAGCGCCGCAGCCTGGGGAAGCAACTCTCACCCACAATGTCTCCCTCTCTCTCTCCAATCACACAGGTGTGGTACTTCCATGGCAACTCATCAGTCTGAGCTAGAACTGTAATGACGGCTGCATTTTAGCATGAGGTGTAAAGAGGCAAGAAGACATTCAGTTCCGAAACATCCTGTACACAGTTCTGTTTTTGCTCTTTCTAGGGGATCCCCTTGGACACCAGCAACCTGCCAATGGAGCCGCCTCCTCCCTACCCTCTTTACCAGCAATCTCAGCAGACTTTGCAGCAGCAGTCAACCCAGTCCCATCCGCCCAACCTCCAACAGCGGCAACCTCAGGGAGGGCAGCAGCAGCCTGTTTCCCCTTTGCAGAATGTTCCTCTGGACTTCAACTCTAGTGTTGTGAGTTCCTCTTTTTTTCACCAGAGTGGGAGGAGATAAAATACCTAAGTTTTCTTAGGTTATTGTTTGCTATTATTTTTCATGCAGATTAAAAAAAATCTTTTTATAAGTGTGCCATGCAAGGAAATTCTAAATGCAAAATACCCTATTTATGAGTTTATTTACAGTTCTTAGGGAAAGTAAGCGCACTGGTGGCGTTAGGGAAGGCTGTGGTGACTGGAAACAAAGTCACTAAGCAATAACTTTTTACACCCATTGCACAATTTTTGTTAAGGCAGGATTCACACTTACGCGTTGGAAGCTTCAGTGGAAACACTTCTCACTCATGTGGCATGGGGTGACTTAATGCATTGGTGAACTGAATTGTGAGTCTTTTGCTTTATTTGGCACGTTAGCAAGCTAACTAACTACCCACAAAGTCGACAGCTTGCTCGATGCCTTCGAGTGTCAGGCACGCCCACCGTAAAGCATCAACGCAACATGTATGTGTTAATCCGGCCTAACTACAAAAACCCGACTGAGCCATTGCATTACAATAACTGTCTTTTTTTTTTTTCTCTTAATTTTAGCTAGGCACTATAGCACTATGATGACATAAACATATTCTTATATTAATACAAATAAGCCATGGTCTAAGAATAACTTGCACTAAAACCCTGCAAGAAAGGAGTTATTGTGGGAGAACATAGAACAGCTATGAAAACAGATTACAGGGTCTTAGTTTGAAGGCAGTCCGTGACTCTGCTTTTCGGATGGCCAGGGTTCAAGTACAGAGAATTGCCTTCTAGTATCATGATGTGGCGTTTCAGTCAGTACAGTAAGCAAGATGTCTATACGCTGTAACTAACCCACTCGGTGTCCTTGTGTAATGTGAGTGACGCTTAAGTAACATAGTTCAGCATTACTGTAGTGTTAATAGAATTTGCATGTGCTTTAAGAGGACATACAAAAATAACACACACATTTTTTCCTATGCAGTTCCTGCATGGTATATAGCAGGTTATATTGTGTATGCAATTTGATTTATGAATCAACCTGTTCTCTTTGTCCTTGTGTAGCCAAACAGCATGGGTGTGTTCTTCAACGATCCCTTCATGGAGCCGCAGTTCTCTGGGCGCCAGTCTAAGTGTCCATCGTACCAGGTGCAAACTGACATTGTGTATCACAGTTCTGTTTATACTGAAGAAATATATTTTATTGCATACAGTTCACTCAAATCAGATTGTTGTTATTATGAGTATAATGCAAGAAATTTATTTTTACTCAAGATAAGAATATCAGCTATTAGAAAACATTGAAAACATTGTCAAGGAAGATTTGCAGTTTGATCAGTTTTTCCTTTGACTGTTAGCCATGAGTCTCAGTCTCACACTTGTTCACATGTTCATTTACACAGCCACAGCCTGAAGGCTTGCTTCCTTAAACAGAACTAATTAGGATGGCTGATGCTGTTAAATTTAGCCCAGCCAGCGCAATAATTTGTTATGCAGCAGAAATGTGGGGCAAATTGGGTATATTTTACATTGCTGAATAAAATCTACTTTGTGTGTATCCTGTTTTCCATGCAGCAGGACCAGTATAATATGCTGGAGCATGCCATGAGCTCCATGGCTGGAGGATTTGACCCCTCCTCTAACCTTTACTGCTCCCAAGCTTCACTTATGGGCCTGAGCGGTAGCCATGGAAACCTGCAGGACCCCTTGCCAATGAAAGCTAACATGCTATACTCTAACTGTGGAGGTGCAGTGCCCAACATCATACTCACAGGTAATGTCTGCTACGGAAAATGCTCGATACAAAAAGCACCCTTACAGCTCTTAAAGGACAGTGCTAAAGGAATACTTTAATGTTGTATGTACCTGTACCTGTAGTAAGAGAATGGCTAGTATGGAAGACGAAGACTACAGTATTGCTGGGCCATTAATAAACATTTATTCAAAAGATACATGTCTAATGTATTTGTAAATGTAGCTCTAAAACTTTGTGATTTCAAAGACAAGATAAGAAGAAGAGGAATTTAACCAAAGTCAATATTTGCTGTGACAACCCTTTGCTTTTTAAACATGCACCAGTAGTGGTAGGTACATTTTGTGCAGTTTTATAAGGAAACTAGTTGGTAATTTTTACTGGGCATTTCCTGTCGCACTTGTTTTTGCAAGTAAAACCCAGCAGCCTTCATCGTGTTTTTTTTTCCACTGAATAGTGGTGTATTATGTAACAGATTACTTTTTTTACTGACATGCAAATATTGTTCTGTAACATTAAATTGTGTCTGTTGGAAAAGTAATGTCTGGAAATCGTAAATGTTTTCGTCCTGACTCAATAATGCAGTAAGTCATAAAAATAAACATCTGTAACAAATTGTGTATTTATGAAATTGCACAGTACTGTAGCTCAGTGTAGACATACAAGTGCCTTGGTTTTTGCCTGATTGCAAGTGAATACAAGAAGATCTTAGGATCTACATGTATACTGGACAATGCCAGAGACTAAACATTATTTATTTAAGTGTTGGAGTTGGATAAAATGTTTTAATGTCTAGTTTTGGGGTTGTTTTATTGATTCAAGTATTCATACGTGATCCTAATCTAGTACAAACCTAACCCTTTGAAGCCTTGTATTAAATGTTGATATGATCATCTCCCACTTTCAGATGAGTCAAGTCATAGCCTGTCTAAGGATATCAGCAGTGTGTTGTCAGCCGTGCCCGAGTGTTTCGATTCGGAAGGGGTCTTCCCCCTGGAGGACGAGCTTCGCATTGAACCTCTCAGCCTCGATGGACTGAGCATGCTCAGCGACCCCAACATGGTTTTGCCAGACCCCTCGGTAGAGGACAGCTTCCGCAGTGACAGACTCTGAGGAGCTTCATGTGTGCATACGTATTCTTTCTCTGTCTTTCTCTGACACACAAACAAACTGCCTTGAGACAGAATGTCCAATGTGTAAAAAAAAAAAAAAAAAAAAAAAAACTCCAGCAGCAGAACCCAATCCTGCTTCACACACACGTACACACATATGTTTGTGTCTATATATATATATATGTGCACAGTGACATACAAAGCAAAAGCATACGGCCCTTTTTCCCTCGCACGCATACACTACAGCTTCATGTACAATTGACTGGTGAGATGTTCACACGTTACTGTGACTCACAGGAGCATCGTCTCTCAGGGGCCATTCTCACTCTGTGTTCTCCATCTGCCACTCGAGACAGTGATGACTGTGATATTCACAGTGAGCACACTCAGTGAATTCTGTCTGATTGCTTCATACATCCGTTTTACACACACACACACACACACACACACACACACACACACACACACACAGGAAGCCAGGTCCAGGAATGAAAACTATTATGAATCCTTTAATCTGTGGCCAGTCCAGCATCTGATAACCCTCTATCTGGGAATTGATGAATCCCTTCAGCATTCTGAATTTACAAATGAAAAACATGTCCATAAATATGTACGTCCCTGTGGATGTAGTATGGGGTTTGTTTGTTTTTTTGTAGCATAATTACTTTTCAGGACTGACACCAGCACCACTGTGGTTGTTGTCATTTCGATCTTCAGTCGTTTCTGGCTTATTAAAGACAACCTGAATCAAAAGTGATTGTATTCACCTTGACAATCGTCGCTGTCGAATGGATGCAGCTTTATAACACGAGACTTGTCTGACCTGCTCCACCACATTGCAGCTCTCCGATGGCTCTAACCAAAAGAATGTGCTATTTTTACATTCAGAAAGCCATGTTCTCTTTCGGGCACGGTTGTTAAAAATCAGAGACGTTTCTGATTTTATGCCAAATAGCAGCCAACCATGGGGCCTATCTAGCTTTGTCCTGTCTGCAGTGTGCCATATATATATGTATATGTATGTATATATCACACACTACAGAGAGAGAGAGCACAACAGCATGGTGCATGGTGGAACAGAAGGAGCCAGCAATCTGCCCGATCGCAGCTCATATTGATGCACCACATGCGCCGTGTCTGTGCACCAGCAGGATGGGTCGAGCTATTTTCCTCCCCTCCAGACTGCATAGCACAGGCTAAGGGTTTTCAGTGAACTCTATCCCTCACAGATACATTTTAAGAATGGAGAAATGAGGGAACGAGGCTTTTCTGTACAGAGCATTAATTTTCAAATCGCTTCGCTTATATAGTTTTTTTTTTGTATTGGGGGGGAAAGAAATCCTAATGAAAGAAATGTCGATGACAAATACACATGCCTCACAATTTCAAAAAGGGAACTCTGTTTACAAAAAAAGTTTAAGAACTAAACCATATACGTAGGAGCTGAAATTTCTATGCTTTTGGTATCATTCTGGAAGAGTATATTTGTATCTTTTGTTGGTCCAGTCTGTGAACGGAAGTCCTCTTCATGCTTTTGGCTATGCAGAATTTAGTATCAGAGTAAACTCAAGGCTGGAACATCCCAGATCATGAGAAAGGAACTATTTTATCTGTATATTTAATACTATATACCAGTTCTATATATTCACTTTATACATTTTATACTGACTTGTATAATGTGTTGTAGGTTTTTTGTTTTTTTTCTGTCAAGCTCTGAATTTAATGTTTGTTTTTGTTTTGTTTTGGTGAATTTGAGGTGGTTTTCTGAACGCCTGGCCTGCATTCCCTCTGCGGTCAGAATGTTTAATTGTGGACATGGTACACATTAAGCATTGCATTTTATTGCTGACTTCAAACATTTGCACTGATCATCGGAAAGAAGGAAACATTCGCAGTTATTTCTAAGGGACTGAATTTCTTTTGGCTATGAATGTCGCTGTGATTTTGCACATGATGTATGCAAAAAAAACAAACAAATGAAATGTATGCACTAACTTTCTCTTGACTTGCCACACTAAAATGCCCTGCAGATTTTGAATGGAAATGTCACTGTGCAGTAAAGTTGCTCAGGAATTATGAATGCTCTTCATTATGAATCACCAAATCACGTCATGTATTGGCTGTTTACCGGACCGGCTGCGTACAGCTTTGTTCTGTGAAGAGATTTTTTTCTTCTAAGGAAAGTTTTTTTAGACACAATGGCAATATACGTGTGTACCATGTCCACCTTTATTTTAATCAGCGCTCTGTGGTCTGTGCACTTGAACGGATCGGGATGGGTTGAATACGTATAAAGCAGGCAAATAAGAGATTGTACCGACTCTGCAGTTGAAGAAGTGGGTTTGATTTTATTTTTCATGTTTCATAGCATGATGCAGCTCAGAGGTCAGGGTTTCTGCTGGGTCCTGTTTTGCATAGCGTACTTCTCTTTGTATAGTTAATAACCCTTTCCTTTGCATTTGTTAAACTTTGTATGCAGATGTTTCTACACAGTTCAGATGACTGTGACTGAGCTGCAGCTCTAGAAGAGTGTATTTTTTCACAGAAGGCACTAGCAGCCTGTTCTTTCTGCCCCTCCGCTTTATAGAGGACGTCTCGTCTTCTCCTGCCTTACTGTCGCCGGGCTCTGACCTCGTGACCTCGTCTGATTGTACTGTGATGTTTCTCCCTATTCCAAGCCCTGTGCTAAAAATGTTCTTTAGTTTTTTTTTGTTTTTTTTTTAAATATATATTATATACTTTTTGTTGTTGTTGTTATTCTGGTCTGTACTACAATTAACAGTGGTAGATCTGTATTGTTTGTAGAGCAACATTGTTTTCTATTTGTAGGTTTTTTTGGTGGTGTTTTACTATTTTTCTTTTTTTTATTTTTGTTTTTAGTCGCCTTTTAAAATGTACAGGTCTGTTATTTAAAAAATATTTCTTGTTCACTAGTGTTACTACATTTTTTTTTTGTAATATGCCATTTTAAAACTTTCTTTTTTCAGATATTAAAATATTACTATACCATAATCCTTTTTGGTTTGTGACCTATAGTGCTTAACTTTGATTTAATATAAACAATAAAACTCTTTTGTCTCTGTTTATGAATTGTCAACCACCCTTTCTATCACCAATCACGTTTAATTCTTGGTTTTATTTAGCATTTGTGAAAGAATCTTTTTTTTTTCTTGGTCTTTTTTTGCCAGTAGATGGAGGCAGCGAGATGTAGTTCAGCTGTTTGTATTCTGGAGAAAGAGGACGTAAGATTACATGCTGAGGATTACACTGGTGAGAAAAGCACCCTTGTCCTTGTTTCGTAATGAACAGCTAATCATGTGATGGTTTGAATAGAAGGATGCAGCAAAGATATTTGAATGTACAGAACCTTCACAGCACTTCATGTCTTTCAGGCTGTTCTTTATTATACCATATTGAATATTGCTGAGTGAGAAATTCCTTGCTTTCAATAATACGGATATTTATTCTTTCTTGTTTGCCAAATCCATGTTGCTTTTATTACATTGTTTATGAACAGAAATATGCATAAGAATTCAATCAAACGAGGAGGGGAAATTATGGTTGAATTTATGGTTGAAAACAACTGGTTAAATAATTTCCCTCCTCTGCTTTGAAGTTCCAGCGGTCATGTGCTTGTCTAGCTTTTTGAGTACGTGGTTTGTGTCTCGTCAGTGTCTCGTGCAGAGTGAAAAAATGTACGTCAGCTTCAGAGAGCACATACTATCATCTGAATGTGGAGAGAATGCCTGAGCAGGTCTATTATTGCTCCTGTGATACAGTCGCTCTGATAATGGATTATGAAACACCGGTAATAACATGGTACACAGCCAGAGGATTGGCATGATAAGAGCACGCTATTTACACTCGCCAGCTCTGGTATTCACTTAAACTGTTAGGAGGCCATCTGCATGGCTAACCTTGTTTTCTCTTTTCATAAGATATAATATCCAGTTTCACTTAAATGCTCTGAACTCTATTGCACCCCACCGTGTGTGCATTTATTAAAAGGAAAAGCCATAAGAGATCAGGACAAATGCTCAATCTGACGATGACTCGACCGTAAGATGATGTGATGTAAATATGATTTAGCCGTGGTTATGTTTAATCTTTGAAATGGTAATGATATTACAACAGTGCTAGTAGTACAAAACAGTGTTTTTGTCCTTTGTTGTTTTTTTTTTGTTTTTTTTCCAGGCCTCGGGTGTGTTTCAGATGACGGCCATTATCTTCTGTTGTGAGCCAGCAAGGGAATTTACTGCAGGATTTGTTTCACTTCACGTCTCCCCGCTGATGAAAGTAACCCTTCCCTTGAACTCTCCCAGGAACTCGGACTGGCGTGTTTCATCAAACAAGTCCTTCTTTGGCTTGGGAGGCTTAGTGACAGTTGTTAAAACTAGAGGAAGAAAGCTGTTTGACAGCTCAGAGCTTGAGTCAGGCTCAGGATTGTAAATCTCCAGACTTACAGTAATCCTCTGGTTTTTAGGAAACGGTACAAAAAAAATTACTAATTACCACAATGGACTTTCATTTAGAAATGCACTCAGGTGAATAAACCTGGTGAAAAATAAAGAAAAGAGAGGGAGATAAATATACAACTTGGAACCCGATCCAACATCTCGTGATCTCCAGGAGGAGCTGTGCTTTGTGCATCTGTAGTGCAGTTTTATAGTATAATCTCACTCTAATAATTGTGGAATTGCTGATTGTCATTCGTTGAAGAATTGTGGTCTCTTTTAAATGAGCCAGGTCAAGCAATTAATCGGTCCAAAAGTCATTTTAAGCAAAAGGCTGCACGGGAAGCTAGGTTAATTGTCCATTATCAAAGAATTGTGCTTTAAAAAGAATAAAAAAAATACATCAATGCAGCAGAGGAAAGCTATGAAGTCAAAGCTAGCGTGCTGTGTATTGCACTTCTTTTAGCAAATCTTCTCGTTAAATCACTTCAGACCTCTGGCTCGTGCGCTGCAGGGGTCTAGCTCTGAGCTAATGACTTTAGACTCTAATTAGACTTTCTTGTGCACTTCTCATGCCCTATTAACATTGTAGTACATTACAACATTGATCCCAGACCTCTTATTTTCACTTTTATGTCCTCTTAACTCTTATTCCCTAGCCATTTAGGCTTGGATTTTTAACACTTTTTATTTCTTAAGTGCAACCTCTGTGCCATCTTAACATGCAGAATCCGCACTTATTGAGTATCATCTTACTCTGAGCTTACTTAACACCACAAATTTGTTTTCTCCTTATCTAACCTTGTATGTAGTAAGTTACTGGTCTTTTTCAGGCTTTATATTATATTCACATCCAGATGTTGAAGTAACAGTGATACATATACATATAAATGCATAACTTTAATAATAATACATAGGACCAATTTGAAGGCTAAAGTACAAAGATCCTAGATATTACATGGTTGCTTGAAGGTAAATCTATAAACGTCCTGCAGAAGGAATGGCGATATGGAGACGTGTGGGGGTTAAAGCTAATTCCACTATTAAGGAGAGAGGATACTGAAGCCAAATGTGAAATCAGTAACTCAGGCACCAAGTACTAACTGTCCTGCTTTTAGTTGCTGGGTTTTTTTTTTCCATAGTTGCCTGGCAGCATGTAGGCTCAGTATTTTTCCTTTTCTTCTTCAACCACCCTAGTATCTATTGACTTAATTAGGTTATTTAGTATATTTAAACAAAAATCCATTTCATTGTGGATTCATTGCACTACACACATCACATCAGATGATCTAGTCAAGGTTTTCTGCAGAATGAGTGCACAAGACAAGACTGAGCACAGGAGCTTTCACTTGTTTGCTGGTCCAGCTAATGGATTTATGAATTGTCTGTTTTTTTGGATAGTGAAATTCTCTGCAGTCGAGAGTGAGCAGGGTCCAATGGTCCAGCATATCTGTTCCTTGAGACCTTGACTCTCACTTGTGTGAATTCAGTACCTGATTTTCAAGGCCGGGCGACATGGAATGTGCCCTACGATGGATTGGCGCCCTGTCTAGGGTTGTTCCTGCCTTGCGCCCTATGTGGCCAGCTAGGCACCAGCTCCCCCGTGACCCTGAAAAGGAATAAGCAGCCAAGAAGATGAATGAAGAAGATTTTCAAGGCCACTGCAAACCGGGTTCTCTTTGGAAGAATGGCATTTCCTTCTTCAGAAGTCTGAGCGTGAAGTAAACGTTCCTTGATTTACATCCAGTGTCCTGATGTGCTTCTGACTTTGTTGCTCATTTGCCATCCAGTCTTATAAACACAGAGGCAAAAGCGCCCCACTGGTCTTTAAGACGTCCGTTCTGAGACCGGTCTGTTGTTGCTGAAGTTATAGGACAATGTTGGAACTTTCATCTTAGAACCCCTAAACAGGCATAATGTTCACCCTCCAGTAGTCTGACACAGGCTTGACCTCCCTCCCAAAATAACCTCCAATACTATGCCTTAAATGTTGTACCGCTTTGATTTTGAATACAGTATGAGTAACATTGATAGGATATGGATAGTCAAGGAATCTTTTATGTAGAAAACTCTGGCTCCTCTTGTCCTCTTGTAGGATGAGGCATCACGGCAAATCCATGCCAAGTTCTTCTGACTGATCACCTTTTATCCTACGATGAAACACTTCTGCCTTGAGATCTCTTCCAGGATGAACTCACCCCTGTCTACAGCACAAGTGCAAAAATGATCACATGCTATGGCCTGTGCAGTCACCAGATCCCAACCCAGTTAAGCTGATTGGGAGATTTTGATGTCACATGTTAGACAGTGAAGATCTTTTAGAAGAATCTTCATTGATTCAGTGCAGTTCCAGAGACACAAAGAATTTATGCCAAGGTGCTCTGAAGCTTTTCCGGTGGCTCACGTTGGCCCAATAACTTAACATGACACTTTATTTAGGGTTTTTTTCCTTTAATTTGTCATAGAACAGAACTGCAGAATGTAGGAACTTTTGCTGAATTCAAATTTTCCAGGCTTTTCATCTGCTGTTGTGTGATTGTTTTTTCCTCCATATGTCATGATTATCTGTTGAATTAAATATATACTTCATGCATCTCAGATTGGATATTATGGGACCACCAATGCAACATATGGGCTTGTGTTAGAGTTTAATCATGCCTACTGCTGAGGTAACACACACACACACATGCACACATAAATATATATATAATTATTTGTCTGAAATATTATGGAATTCATCCAAAAGTTGCTGGAAAAAAGTAAACACACTCATCTAAAATTCATTGCATGGTATAACGTAATTTATTGACATTCATTTCATAACTTCATAAAGAAACTTCAGAAATCTAGACGCAAGCCTTTATGAGATAACTATTTGTTCTCAGAACCTGTTGATAAGTTGATAATTTCCTTGTAACAGCTCTTTAATAGTTTTATTGCTCTTGTACCAAAGCACTTTGCCAACACTAACAATTTTACAACACGTTATACTTTTGATGTGTTCATAGCGCCTGTCATTTACATGACAGTAGAAGCTATAAAACATCATTCCCTTACCAGCATCTGTTTTTATGCCTTTGCTACCTAGTATCCACACATCTGTCTGTTTGCTTGTCTGGATTCTTGTAGGTGTCTGACATCTCTTTGGTTCAAATATTTGTCTGAATTTTTATAGAATTATTGTTGCAACCAGCAGATGAACTAATTATACGGCTAAAGGTTTATAGACGCCTTGACCATCACATCTGTATTTACTTGTGCTTGAACATCCCATTCCAGATTTAGTCTCCTTTTGCTGTTTTAATAACCTCCATTCTTCTGGGAAGGCTTTCCACTAGATTTTGGAGCTTGACTGTAGGGTTTTTGATGATTCGGCCAAGCAGATTTTTATTTATTTATTTTTTTTGCATCGTCATTACTAGATCAGGTTTATAGTATAAATTTTGGAATTGATCCGAACAATGTCAAACATCGGATTTTTCAGTAACTTCCTCCCTGGTTGCAGTATATTTTAAGGATGTTTCAGACATACAAATTAGTTACAAGAAGAACTAGACTCCTTGGCATTGGCGTCAAGTACTATTTTTCTTCCTTGTCCTGGAAAACATTAAACCCAAAGTTAAACTTTACCCCGATTCCTACAAACCGCTGACACGGGAAACTCCTTCTAAAAATATCAAATAAACTTCATCATATCAAATAATATTCATAATGACACTCTTTTCGACTTAATGAGTAAGTTCTTACTAAGGAATTGATCATGTATTAGAATGAGTGCATTCATATAAATGTTAATATATTAAAATAACTCAGCATGCAGACCTCAGTCAGGGCTGCTGTTATAGAACATGAAGCAACACCTACTAATCAATCGAACTCCAGAATTCAATATATGGCGTTAGCTTAGTATATATAATTCATTGTCCGTGTATTTTCTATATCTTTAACTTTGGCTATTTTATTACAAGCTGCTCATAATGAGAATCTCCTGAAATTAGTAGTTCATGCAGTAAATGAATGCAAAAGCACAAACAAATGCACGAGTAACGCTTGAATGGTGTACAAAAAGTAATGTTTGTAAATCTAACTTTGTCTAACACCTTGTCTAATATTAGTGTGTATTTCCCACAGGCACAGTCTGCTCGGAAAGCTGTGACTAACTGAAACAGGCAGTTTGCATGTAGCATTATCTTCCACTTGAGATTCACTTCTGTTAGAGGTTTGTGGGTAGATTATACACATCACACTGTTTTTATTGGAAAGTCTGTTTAAGCCCCTCTAACGTTACCCTAAATGTTTTCTATTCCCTCTTTGCCACCTTTAATGACCTCAGAGCTGTGTAAGAAGCCACATTCCTGTGTGTTTTCCTGGACTTGTTTTCCATTCCGTTATCCCAAATCGAGTTAAATGCTTCAGCTTTATCTCATTACGGCTAAAACACTCGCCTCCTACACTGACCAGAACGGTTATTGAAGTCCACTAGACATATACAGTAAAAACATGTGGATGTTTTGGTGCTGATACTGATTAACTTGTGTTTCTGTGCACTTTTTTTTTTACATGATCTCTTTTTTGCATTGATCTCTACTTACCTACCTTCCTAAATCTGACAGACCCTGTACTTTTTAGAAAGCACTAACCCTCATCTGAGACAGGTTCAGTGATGTTTATTTGACCTCTACAAAAGGGACAAAGGCAAAGCTGAATTATTCCTGGTCCAGAGCAAGAGTAGGTGATGTTGTTTTACACTGTCTTGCAAAGGAAACTTTATTCTTTACAGGATGAATATCATTAAAATGCACAATTTCTTCATGTTCTTCAGAATGTCAAATATTTTACACCCTTGCAACAGATTAACTTGGTATTCTGTCCTGATGTTTGTGCATATTTGGACACAAAGGCAGAGGGAAAACATCTGCTGCCCAGTGGGCTTTCACACAGTGAGTTTTTTCAGCTTCCATGCAGCTGTTCAGTTATTTAACCTTTAGCTGATGAAGCCTAGAGACTGACCAAAGACATGTAACTTGGGTGAATTGGAGATACAAAATTGCATCATGACCTGTGATGAAAAACGTGTGTATCAATGTAACCTTGTGCTTGTCATGTCATACATGACCACTGATGCTGAAATGATGTCAGAAACTAACAAATATGTGGGGGGGCTGATCTCAGTGGCTTCAGGTTGTTGGTCCCAGGTGGGCTAGTTGGAGTATTTCAGAATCCGGTGGTCTCCTGGGATTTCACACAAAATAGTTTTTAGAGTTACACAGAATGGTGTAAAAAAAAAAAAAAAACATCCTGTGAGCAGCTAAGGTCAAACGAGAATGGCCAGACTGGTTTGAGCTGGTTTGACTAGAAGGTGAGCAGAAAAGCATCTCTTATCAGCCAAAAACTGGATACTGAGGTTACAGCGGGTTCTGAAACTGGACAGTTGAAAATTGGAAAGTGTTTGGTAGCTAGTAAACTACTCCTATATTTATACTTGATTAGAGTAATTACTGTCCACTCTCAGTATAGTATAGTGCATTTTATAATATGTATTTACATGGGTTAGACAATGAAACTGAAACACCTGTCATTTTAGTGTGGGAGGTTTCATGGCTAAATTGGACCAGCCTGGTGGC
>JAOTRJ010000038.1:9892493-9904400 GCA_028564905.1 Leptodoras praelongus | reverse complement strand
GGAAAAACTCCCTCAAATGATAAGAGGAAGAAACCTTGAGAGGAACCAGACTCAAGAGGGAACCCATCCTCATTTGACCTTTCTCAGCTGAGATGAATCTATAGTTAATCCAATGATCACTTGCAAAATTTACCCATAAACTGTGGAATAATGTTCCGGACAGAACTCTTTATTTTTTAATTGAATATTTCATCTTAATATATTATTTTATCTTAATTCTAGTTTTTATAATTTTATTCATTATTCGTAGATTTAGTTTCTATAGATTTTACATGTATGCAGATCATTCACTGCAATTTCAGGTCTTTCCTGATTCATCCATCTCTTACACCCAGCACTGGTGTCTCTGTTTGACAGACTCAGGGCAGACGGGTCGGTCATTCACCTCGAGTGCCACGACAGCTGTTATATAAGAACGAATGGGCTTCGTGGGGACTTTGGTCTGAGTGCTCTCGCTCCTGCGGCGGAGGAGCGTCCATACGAAGACGGACCTGCATCTACAGGTACAGAGCTGGTGTCACTAGGTCTAATCTAAAAAAGATGAAAGAATCAATGGTAGCAATGGTAGTCTATGTTGCATTGAGAGTAAACGAGAATTTTATGTTGTATTTTCTTTCAGGAATCCAGTTGGAGGACCATGTTTGGGAGATCCCAGGCAGTATAAGATCTGCGACACTAAGGTGCAGAAAGTGTTCCGCTAACAAAACTTGAGAAAGTGGCACATTAACTCATTGTGGAATGGCTATTCGCTCTTAGCAAAGCACATGTGTGGTGGCCTGGAAAATCTTTTCATATGTGGACATTTTCTACTATAGGGGTCCTCAGTAGGCTTCCTCCGGTCCAGCTCCGGACCTAAATGAATTTTATTGTGGATCGAGTACAAAATTCTTCTCTCAATCCCTCTAAATGGTATGCCATCCTCTTCAGTTTCCTGCGGTCCAATCACAGAGATGGAAAGAATTTCTATG
Source organism: Leptodoras praelongus (assembly GCA_028564905.1). Lineage (NCBI taxonomy): Eukaryota > Metazoa > Chordata > Actinopteri > Siluriformes > Doradidae > Leptodoras > Leptodoras praelongus. The sequence continues at coordinate 9,903,432 of JAOTRJ010000038.1, read as the reverse complement.
ACACTGGTGACATCACCGAGGCTCGCAGTAAGCTAACATTCAGAAAGTAAATAGGCGTGTTCAAAACCCGCTCATTTAAAGAGGAGTGGCCTGAAACGTGTGTTCATTCTCCCTGAGAGAAACACAAAGCCAGTGTGTTTAAATTGTAATGAAACCATGGCCGTTTGTCCTTCATGGACCTTCAGCCCAGTAATAATTTGGTAAGTGGAAATGTAACGATCGGCATTGAGTACCGCTGTTCTACTGTAAAGTGACAAATGAGAAAACTCCCTTTAAATATTCCACTCCTGTTCCACTGAAAGACAGCAATGCACTGATTGTCAAAAGGCAGCTGGTATTTATTGATTTAAATGCTGCAGTTTATTGATAAAATATTACATTTAACCTTGAAAATTCCGTCTTTTATGCTCACCTTAACTGATAGCCTGCAGCCAATTTTGCTGTGCAGCTGTGTCTGTTAGACTAGCTTCTTATCTGCCTGAGGTAATCTCTGACGAAAACCTAATCACGTTTGGAAAGTTAATTAAAAAATATTTCTACAACGTTTTGGGAAAATATATTTACACTTTCTTAACATAGAGAATCCAATCTTCTTCTTCATTTTTGGCTGTTTGCCAGAAATCAGCCACAGCGAGATGTGATGGGTTTTCCCTGAACACCACACAAATAATCAAAACCTTATAAAGAAAATGTTGGACTAATAGACCATAGATTTCATTTTAGATTTTACATTTCACTGACTTTACTGAATTAAAATAATTCATCTGCAACCAATCCTATCCAGGATCTTGCACTGAGTGGACCGCTGCATTGTGCTGCATTGTGCTGCATTACATTAACATTAACATTATATTATCTGTTGTGGATGACTGAGCTGAGTGTAGAAGGAACAGTTACACAGAGGAGCTATCCTGTATATAACTTTATATAATATTGTATATTTTGGATTGATTGTGGTATCACCCAGAATTGCAGTTGTCTATAGAAATAGGCTTGTAGATTGTGAACTCTTAAAGTTAACCTTTACGTTGTCATAGTCCAGAAGACTGTGTGTGTCTTTAGTAAAAAGACTATGTGCAGTGTGGCTTGGGATGAAGGATGTAGAGACTGTCGATAAAGCAGGGCTTAGGTAGTTCCTGAGCAAGTACAGACAAGCAGGCTATGTGTGTGTGTGTGTGTGTGTGTGTATGGTGTTGCCCCTAGCTTTCATACACCTCTGGTTCTTTTCAATCAGGGATGTCCCCCTGGATCTCTGGACTTCAGAGAACTGCAATGCAAAGCATTTGATGACAAGCCCCTGGTCGCTGGGAGCAGTTACCACTGGACCACTTTTCATGGAGGTTAGAGCGGAATGCGTGGAAAAGTGCGTGATGTAAATTTTCCCCTCGAGCTGGACTTAAGATGACCTCATTGATGTACTTGTGTGCATGTTGCAGGCTCTGACCCCTGTGAGCTCAGCTGTTTGGCCCTGGGTCACAATTTCTACTACAACTTTGGCAGAGTCCTGGATGGCACACCCTGTCCCACCGAGCCTGGGGCCGTATGCGTGAATGGGAAATGTCTGGTGAGGGACAACCTGCACCTTAATACATCTTTTTTTGTTTTCTTCTTCTCTTTTTTAATGCTTCATCATCCTGTTCAAAAATGCAGAATCATTTGTTTAGTGACACTCAATGCAGAGATCAGCTAGGTTTAGAAGCTGTGTCATGTGGAAAGTCTTGGCTCTTCATTTTCCCCCACTTCATCTCTGTAACAACATTTTCATGCTCATTAGATCAATTGAGATGAACACTTTAAGGAGTATTAATTCAGTTTTAGTTGTGTTACACCCATTTAAGTGGTTCAGTTTTCCTGCACTAAACTCCCTTGACCTGACCTGGCCCATATGGAGAACCGTTTTAGCCACCAGCCACTCTCCTCTCTCTCTCTCTCTCTCTCTCTCTCTCTCTCTCTCTCTCTCTTCCACAGCTTCTCATTTAAAGCATGCTTCAGGTGTTCAAAATTTGTGTGAATGAAACCAAAGCTGCAAGTCATAGTATGGCTCCTCAAGCAGATGCCAAAATTACTTTTTGATTATAAAGAAGTGAAATAAAGATGATCTAAATTGCAGTAGTTCAGTATGATACTCACATTACCATTCTGCAATCATTAAATTAATTGAGCTCGGCAGATTAATGCAAAAAAATTTAGAATTTCAATTAAAATTTTTTGTGTCATTTATACTTTCCCCAGCCTCTAAATGATTGGAGACGTGGGACACTCTTAATCTTTTTATCCTTGTGCCAAAAGGAACTGAGCATAATATAATTTTTTAAAATGAAATTTTAATACAAATTAGGAAAAATGAGCAGAAGAAATCACATGAAAAAAACCATAGGCTTCCAATTTTAGTCTTTTTTTTAATTTATACTTCACCTCTATTATCAAAGTGTCCCATGTGGAGAACGTTTCTTCTCACCAGAAGCCCATCACTCTGTCTCTTATATATTTCCTCACTTAGACCACAATTCAAGTGTTTAAAGTTTCACATTCTTTTTGTGCGAATGAGGCCAAAGCTTTAAGTCTCAACGTGGCTTCTCTAGCAGACCTTAAATTCAGTTTTTTTTGTAAATACACTTGTTCTAAAGAGTCCTTGAAATGCCATATTTGACATACATGTGAAGGTGAATTTATGGGCTGTGAGCTGAGAAGTGCATGAGTGTTTTGAGGATCGCTTGCACTTGGAGCACCGACTAAAGGAGAAGCAGGTGGTCTAATGGTGCAGGATTGATTGAGTCCAGATTAGAGTGTGAAAAATTCTGAATGCACCTTGAAATACACTTATGATACACACAGTATGTTTCTACTCACTGGCTCCAGATGACAGTGTGAAGGGTTATTTAACTTCACTGATTGATGTCGTGGTGGTTGGAACGTGTATGTGGTGCAAGAACGAGCTGAGAAGAAAAGGAACGAAAGAGCAGCTTTCTGACTATGCCGTTCACTCTCACTTTATACACAAGTGCGTGGCAAGGTTAGTGTGAAAGAGAAAGCGAGGTTTAATTATAGGCCACTGGAGTTGCTAGGGAGAGACTGTTGTGAATACCTCCCTATGGATTTGATAATCCCCCTCTTCTAATTTTCCTGAGCCCCCCTCCCTCCTCCTGACTCGCCCTCGCTGATCCTGTGTGAACCTTTCTGATGGTGTTTTTCTCAGCCTCCTTTGATTCAGATAGGGACCGAGGTCACGCTGCAGGCCATCTGTTATGGCATGACCATGAAAAAACCTGCAGGCTTGGACTTTAAACGCTTAAGGTACTTACGGTTTGCTGCAGCAGACTTGATCATGTCCATATTCGTCCTGTTGGTTTTGTTCGCTTCTTACCAGTGGATGTTAGTGTTTTAGGTCCTTTCTGCATCTTACCATTTAGTAAAATGACATTTATGGAGACTACTTGCTATGCTGGACATTTTGTTTAGTATTTTCATTGTTCTCGCATTGCTTTGTGGCTTCCCCGGATTCTCAATGATTCTCTCTAAATTTCGATGCTTACTTTTAAAAAAGCTTACTTGTATTCCTAAACCGTATGCTTTATTTGCATGTGAAGAGCTTTGAGGTTAGATGTGTTAAAACATGTTTACACTCAGTTTGAACCTTTCTGTCTCACTGTATTCTAACAAAACCATTCTGAATATCATTTGAAACATAAATGCACAAATATGTTTGTAAAAATAATTTTCATAGACAACTGAGAAACCGAGGCATGCCCTGTCTAGGGTTGTTCCTGCCTTGCGCCCTATGCTGCCGGCTAGGCACCGGCTCTCCCGTGACCCTGAAACAGGAATAAGTGGTTAAGAAAATGAATGAATGAATTAATTAATTTTTGAGGACAAATGTGCACTGAAGTACCAGAAAAACTGTATTTTTGCCTATGCAAAATCCATAGCAGTGCCACCTATGCACATAACTGGTTGTATCTTCCAGTGTGTATATAAAGCGATAGACATCAATGGAAGCTTCTAGAGGTGTTTCCACCATGCGAATGGCAAGTTATCTTGATTCTGCGTTTTTCAGCACGGTTTAATAGTTGACGTACCATTTTGGAGATAGAAGCAAAGTGTGGCCATATAAAGACAAGGTGAACGTGACCAGTGTCGGCTGGCAAGAATCCACGCAATGGGTGTGCAACACTGCCTAGGTAACATCAGAATTCAGTAGTGGGGCCTCAACAAACATCAGCAAGATCCGGTTTTTATACGTTTATGCACACACTGGTGGCATATAAAATGCTCTACTAGTATAGTTCTATGAGGATTTTGGATGGGAATGCTGTGTGTGTGTGCTGCATCTAAAATGGTGTGTCCTGATAAGTGGGGATAGGCAGCTGTTAGGTTTCTAATCGTGTTTTGTTTGCATGTGTGTGTAGAAACCTGGCTGTGATCTGATCTTTGGCTCCCAGCAGCAGGACGATGTCTGTATGGTGTGTGGAGGCCAGAACACCACCTGCCTTCATCATCGCAGTGTGTACCAGAGTAATGGGCAGGAGAACGGTCAGTACAGACTCGAATATAAACCTTCAGTTCAGTGTGTGGATATGGCACTAGGTAAATATCTGGTGGTAGATAAACTATATTTATTGCTTTATGGCAGCTGAAACCAGCCGTTTCCCCCCCCAGTCTGTCTTTAAAGACAGCATGATAGAGACCACTTTAAACGTTCAAAGTTTGGGCAGTTTTCCAGGGAATGCTTACCCTAAGTGCTTCCTGTAGGACAGTGACTGAGTGTTTATGGGACACACAGATACACACAGGCTGATCACACACAAACCGCCACACCGAGCACTGACACTTTTGACTTTGAGTGAAAAGGAGGATTGCAGCACTTAGAGAAGGGAAACCATGTGGATAATGCCAGCTTTGTCCTGGACATCCCTTTTACTGCATCTGGATTTCTGAGAGTAGAGTAACAGTGCACTGTGGTGCTTATAATGGTGAGGTCAAAAGACAGTGGAGAGGAGAGAGTCGTTATACTCGTTCCATTCCACATGCAGAGTGTACATCCCTGCTACAGGAAATCAGGGTCCTAAAAACACACGGATACTGTATATTGAGTGTGTGTTTTAATGATAAATGTGGTCTCAGAATTATGCACATATTCCAGTAGAGTTATAAATCCCCCCCCTCTTATCTCTGAACAGGGCCGTTTGGATACAATGAGGTCACCATGATCCCAGCCGGAGCCACCCACATCAGAGTGACTGATAACAGCAAAAACTATTTAGGTTTGAGCAAGGCCGTTTTCCCTGTCAGCTTTGAGATGCATTTGTTTTTCACTGAAATGTGCCTTACAAAATGATACTCTTTTATTCTGTTACTGAATCATTTAAACTGAGCAGTTAAGGCTTACCTCTTAAGGTTTGAATATTTAAAGTATAACTAGTTTTCAAACTAGTTAGATAGTTTACCCAAAGGTTTGTTTTGCTCACTGCAGTAGTTTCCTTTTATGCATGATGTTTGCTTTTCGCTCCCTAGTTTGCTTTCACTTAGTTTGTTCTTGTTCGCTCTTCGGTTTTCAGTTTGCTTTTGCCCAATAGTGTAGCTTTCTCTTATAAGTTAAACTTTATCTCATTTGTCTATTTCACTGACTACTTTGCTTTTGCTTACTATGATGTCTTTTGCCTTTACTTCAACTTGTGCTTCCAATTTTAGCCTTTGCTCATTAGTTTACTTAGACTTGTGCCTGTTTAATGCACCTGGTTTAGATTTTGTTTTTATTTATTTGTGGTTTAAATTATTGGTTTGATCATAATTGGGGAAATAGAGAGCAGTTTAATTTGTTGCAAAACATTGCTTGTAGATACAAAAACATGAGAGTGGTTAGGAATGTTTAACCTTCTGCAGGATTGGGTAGGACTGGGATTAAAAAAATAGTCCCATGCACATGTCTACCTTCAGCACCAACAGTAACTGGGCCACAGACAACACATTGGTTGTCCATATTAGAATATTCAGTCCTTTTAATAAAACTGCACTGTTTGTGGAGAAAGAAGGAAGTGAAAATGTAAGACAATGTATATCTGTCTTGAATGAACCAGCTCTTCAGAACGGACATTCGCAGTTTGTGATTAATGGGAACTGGAAGATCAGTGTTCCAGGGGAGTATAATGTGGCTGGGACCAAACTGCTGTACCGTCGCTCTGCTGATACATGGGAAAGCATTGAGGTGCCCGGGCCAACACAGGAGGACTTGCACATTATGGTGAGTGATTCCAGTGGTCATATTTAGTGGACTTGTGACATAGACAGTGAAATTCTGTTGCAGTGTTATCCCCTGAATGATTTCTGTTTTGGGTTTGCAGGTTCTGTCCACTGATAAGAATTCTGGGATAGAGTATGAGTACTGGCTGCCCGCTGAGCTTTACACCCTGCATCATGGAAGGCAGAGTCCATACCAGCATCACCACACATCAAACTACCTGCCCTGGGAACTGCCAACTACTACCACCACCACCACCACCACTACCACAGCGAGACCTCCTTCCACCACATGGCCATCATGGGGTGAAAACCAGTTATTATTTTTAACCAGCTGAATATGTATCATTTATAAAGCCCATACTCTTCCCAAAGATAGTCCTAAAAATCAAGTCACGATCAATGGCAGACCGGTTTTGCATTTTATACAGAATCAAACAGAAAGCTAGTGCAGCTGGTGACATTCAGAAGATGAATTTTAGCACCTGAATCTTTAGTGTGTTATAGTTGATTTGCTTAAGTGCAGGGGTATGGCCACATTGAGTGGCACACGGTGGTAATTCCCCCACTGAACGAAGACTAGCCACCCCAATCCGACCTCAGATCTCATCCCTGATCGTGTGCCGACTGTAGCCTCAGATTAATATGTTTGGCTGATTGGAGTGGAACCTTGTTGAATGTTTGCTAATGAAGCCGGTCTGCCTCAACGGAAGGCATGTTGTACCTGTGTATGAAATGGTTTTCTGCTTACCACAGTTGTAAAGAGTGTTTATTCAAGTTGCAGTAGCCTTCCTCTCAACTTGAAGCAATCTGGACATACTGACCTCTCTCATCATAATATGACATAATATGACACCTAACAGTATTTTTTGTCTAAGCTCAACAACCAGGTCATTGAGATCACTGAGTCACTGAGATGTATTGTTGCTACTGCCACATGATTGGTTCCTTGGATAATTGCATGAATGAGCAGTAGATGTAGGTGTGTCCTATAAAATATTTGGTGGTTAAACTAATTAAGGTACTTTGTCACGCCATGCCTTCATTCCCTGACACACCCCTAGTTGCTTATTTCTGCAGAACCAATATTGGCATCCATAAGCTATACCATACTATCGTGATGATTGATTAGTGTGACAGGTGACTAGATGCTGTTACATGCAGTTCTTTTTGCACTTACTCTATGTTTACATGTGCATTAAATTAACATGAGACCAACCTCTACACTTTCTCTAATGTTAGATGATTGATGAACTGTGTACAGAATGATCCTAATACATAAAAGGTACATTCCTTTCTAAAGGGGCATGGAAATGGTTTCCAGTGTCTTGCTGACGCATATATCTGTACATACACGCCTGATGGCACAGTGGAATGCGCGCAAGCCGCTCCCTTCTCCCCGAGCATCAAATGCATTATGCGATGTAATTTGAAGCTGAGGTTGTCTGGTGTTTGTGTCTCAGGAAGATTTCCGGAGGAATTTATTAATCTAATTTGCATTAGACAATGCTGGAGAGGAAATCTGAATGTATGTGGTGTATGTCTGTACATGCACAGTGTTGTGGAAAAAGAGAGTGTTTTGTCATCCTGGTTATCTTGATTGATGGAAAATGTTTGCAGATTTATGACGTAATGCAACTGGTCTTTGTCAGGTCCTTTAGGTGGACAAAGACCTCCCATGAGACCTCCCTTCCAGCAACAGCCACTGCCTCGTCTGGAGCGAGATGAGAAGAGTAACTACCTGCCCCGGACGCACAGCACAGGTCAGCACATGTTAATCATCTGAACATAGTGTCTCTTTTAGTTCATTCTGACTCATCTGATTGTCACAGATTCAGTTTGAATTCAAAACACAGCTCTGATTTTATTACAGGTTACTGCGGGAAATGCAGGAGGGTGAAGGGGCGTGGCGAACGGCAGAGGCAGTACTGCCAGAAGGATTATGGTAATCTAAAGACATTATCAGAAGCTCACAGAAAAGCAAAGCATTACGTTTTTTTAATTGCAAGACATGTCATTAGATAAATCTTTTTATATTTTTATTTATCATTATATAATTATAATTATAACATTATACTTGAAAACATTTCTAATTGCTGTAATGTGTACATAAATAATATAAATAATAACCTTCTGTGAAATGAACAGCCGTTGGACACGTTGGATGTTTTGTCATTTACCTTTAATAAAAATCTTTTTTTTTTTGCTTCTTCAGTCTTCAGAGCCAAGATCTTGGGGAAGGTCTATATTGGTGAGGAGACTCGGTATGACGTGCAAATTATCCACACGTATCACAACCGTTTCCGTCTGGAACGCCGGGAATACCTATGGGCCCCCAACAGGTGTGATTGCCCCGAACTGGAGGAGGGTTATCAGTATGTGCTAATGGTCAGGCGTCACGTCAACCATGAAAAGACCCTCGATCGCATTCTGCTGGAGGAGGACAGCTACGCTCAGCCTTACCGACCACGCGAGGACAGCCTACTGCGGCCCCTGGAGGATCTTTGCAGTAACAGGGGCCCGAGAACTCACCAGAGAGGGTAGAGGATATGGGCTTTCACCCTGTTTGGCTGAGTTCATTGTGCACTTGTTATATTCAGGAAAAAAAACAACCTGAAAAGAAAAACTACCTGTTGCTGGCTTTAAAAGGTATTTGTGGAGATTACAGGAACCCTTGGAGAGAAAAGGAACTGAAGCTCACCAGAGTTCCAGAATTATACCAAAGCTACTCACTACATGAAGCACTTTAGGTGGATGATATAACCTACCTTTAAAAATACATATACCAAAGAAGAACATATTTTTTGCATTATTATCAGAGTTTATGTTGTTATATATATATATATATATATTCTAGAGCATCTCAGAAAGTTAGAATATAGTGGAAAAAGTTCATTTTTTCATAATTTAATTTGAAAAAGGTAAACTGTCATTTTATATTCATTGTACGTCAAGAGACGTATTTCAAGCATTGTTTTTCATTTTGATCATTATGGCTTGTAGCTCATGAAAAGCAGAAAGCCAGTATGACAAATGATTAGAATATTTCTTTTGTGAGCAGTCAGCTTTTTCAGCAATGACCTTCTGTGGCCTTGATGCTTGTCTTCTCAACAACTGTCAAGTCGTCTTCCCCATGATTGTGGTTGCTGGTGCTGAACTAGACCAAGAGATACACTATATTGTCAAAAGTATTCACTCACCCATCCAAATAATTGAATTCAGGTTTTCCAATCACTTCAATGGCCACAGGTGTATAAACTCAAGCACCTAGGTATGCAGACTGCTTCTAGAAACATTTGTGAAAGAATGGGTCGCTTTCAGGAACTCAGTGAATTCCAGCGTGGTACCGTGATAGGATGCCACCTGTACAACAAGTCCAGTCGTGAAATTTCCTCACTACTAAATATTCCACAGTCACCTCTCAGTGGTATTATAAGAAATACCACTGGGGGAAAGGGGTGGCTCAGTGGTTAAGGTGTTGGGTTAGTGAATATAAGGTTGGGGGTTCAAGCCCCAGCAAACACCAAGCTTCCACTGTTGGGCCATTGAGCAAGGCCCTTAACACTCAACTGCTCAGTTGTATAAATGAGATAATGTAAGTCACTCTGGATAAGGGTGTCTGCCAAATGCCATAAATGTAAATGTAATAAGAAAGTGTAAGTGTCTGGGAACAACAGCACCTCAGCCACAAAGCGGTAGGCCATGTAAAATGACAGAGTGGGATCAGTGGGTGCTGAAGGGCATAGTACACAGAGGTCGCCAACCTTCTGCAGAGTCAATCGCTAGGACCTCCAAACTTCATGTGGCCTTCAGATTAGTTCAAGAACAGTGTGTAGAGAGCTACATGGAATGGGTTTCCATGGCCAAGGAGCTGCATCCAGCCCAGTGAAAGCACGTCGCCACTGGACTCTAGAGCAGTGGAGATGTGTTCTCTGGAGTGACGAATCACACTTCATCTGAAGGATGAGTCTGGGTTTGGTGGTTGCCAGGAGAACGGTACTTGTCTGACTGCATTGTGCCAAGTTTAAAGTTTGGTGGAGGGGGACTATGGGGTGGGGTTGTTTTTCAGGAGTTGGGCTCAGCCCCTTAGTTGAATGAAAGGAACTCTTAATGCATAACAGTTTGGGGATGGCCTCTTCCTGTTCCAACATGACTGCACACCAGTGCACAAAGCAAGGGCCATAAAGACATGGATGAGGGAGTTTGGTGTGGAAGAACCTTTCCTGACCTCAACCCGATAGAACACCTTTGGGATGAATTGGAGTGGAGAGTGTGAACCAGGCCTTCTTGTACAGCATCAGTGTCTGACCTCACAAATGCACTTCTGGAAGAATGGTCAAAGATTCCCATAAACACACTCCTAAACTTTGTGGAAAGCCTTCCGAGAAGAGTTGAAGCCGACATCATATTAAACCTTATGGATTAAGAATGGGATGTCACTCAAGTTGATATGTGTGTGAAGGCAGACGAGTGCATATTTTTGGCAATATAGTGTATACTGTTTGAGGTACTGGATTTCTGATTTTCATGTAGCTGTAAGGCCTAATGGTCAAACTGAACACAAAATGGCTAGAAATATGCCACTTCATATGTAATATGAAATAATTCATATGTAATGAAATAATCATGAACAATTATGAACTTCACGATATTCAAATTTTTGTGATGCACTACTATATATATGTGTGTATATATATGTGTGTAT
>JAOTRJ010000038.1:9717543-9728006 GCA_028564905.1 Leptodoras praelongus | reverse complement strand
TGTTACCTGAGTGTGTTCACCTGTTTTGTGTTAGTTCTTAATTAATTTTACGTTGTGTTACCTGAGTGTGTTCACCTTTTTTGTGTTGGTTCTTGATTATTTTTTTTACGTTGTTACTTGAGTGTGTTCACCTGTTTTGTGTTGGTTCTTAATTAATTTTTTTTACGTTGTTACTTGAGTGTGTTCACCTGTTTTGTGTTAGTTCTTAATTAATTTTACGTTGTGTTACCCGAGTGTGTTCACCTGTTTTGTGTTGGTTCTTAATGATTTATTTTTACGTTGTTACCTGAGTGTGTTCACCTGTTTTGTGTTAGTTCTTAATTAATTTTACGTTGTGTTACCTGAGTGTGTTCACCTGTTTTGTGTTGGTTCTTGATTATTTTTTTTACGTTGTGTTACCTGAGTGTGTTCACCTTTTTTGTGTTGGTTCTTAATAACTTTTTTTTACGTTGTTACTTGTGTGTTCACCTGTTTTGTGTTGGTTCTTAATAAATTTTTTTTACGTTGTTACTTGAGTGTTTTCACCCGTTTTGTGTTGGTTCTTAATTAATTTTTTTTACGTTGTTACCTGAGTGTGTTCACCTGTTTTGTGTTGGTTCTTAATTAATTTGTCATTGGACTATATACTTTAATGTTCAAGACTTTCTGGGTTTCATGGTACTTCCTGGTTGTGACCCTCACCTGTTACCCGTGATCTTGAAACCACATACTAAATAAGTTTATGCACAGCTCATTGCAATTTATTTATTTATAAAACAGCAGTTTAGTTATGAACTAAATACACACCTTACAGTTAGTTATGAACACTATAACTGCTACTTTTTAGATACTTTTAGATGCTACTCTGTGTAGATAAAGCTTCTTATCTTCCTAAAGGGTTTTCATAGATTTGAATGACAACTTGGAAATTCTTAATCACTATAGATTAATCACTATAGAACTTCAAAGGATTCCCTCTCCATGTATAAAGTTAATATGACAAATACTCCTCCTCTTCCTACTACTACTAACTAACTAACTAATGAAAGAAAGAAAGTTTGGCATTTTGGCATGTTACTGATAAACCACAAACTCCTCAGCCCGGAAGACTTTTAAAACATCACTGTGGTATAACAGAGTAAAATGTTTGTACTGTACTAAAACTTTAAGAAAAGATTATACTCTCTCTTCCTCAGATTATTCTTCCTTGGTCTTCAGGCTGTCATTTCCTTTCTTACTGTTAATGTGATGTGCCTTTGGTCTACACTTGTGATTTTTTTTCTGACACTTATTTCCTCTCTGACTGTAGGCTATTAGTGAAGAAAGCAATACAATTCTTTGTCTCCGTGGTCATATGCAGTGACCAAAATGTTCAAATACTGTAATATAAAATGTAAATGTGACATTATCCATTATTGAGAATATACAGAAGGCTCATTGTTTGGTTCTTTCCAAAGTTCTTCTCTCCCGTTGCACTGGTTCAACACAAGGGCACCCGCTCCTCTTTTTCATTAGCTGCTTTTATTATGCACCAGGTTTGCCAGTTGACGCACTATTCTGCGTGTAATGAAATCACAAGACCTCTTGTGATTAGTTTCTTCACACCCCTGGGGAAGTAGCAAAACGGGAAATACATTAATCTTACATGCATAAACACTGATGAAGTACCTCTCTTTACAACTAGCAGAGCACATTTCACACTGAGGTAATCTGAGCTCTAATCACCATTGGATAGCAAAAGCGTTTGTCTGCTTAGAATTCAGTGTGACTGCGGGGGTGCTTGTCAAGCTCCATCTCACCAAAACGCATACGGAAATAAGTACAGCAAGCTCTACTGTTTCTTTGTGGATGCAACATTTCTTTGTAGCGCTCTTCACATGCGTACATGCAGTACGTCACTCCTTCAAGCTTAACTTTACGCAGCTGCGAGTAGAACATTGTTATGCAGAAATGACTGATGGAGAAAGGTCTCATCATAGAGATCATCCTGGGTTATCCATCTTGAAATGACTGCCGTTAAGTTCAGATAATGTCATTTCACGTCTAATCAGCTAATGGAGCCCAAATCCATTTTTTTTGGAGGGTTTGTCTTATACAACACACAAACACAGACACAAATCACTCACATTAACTTAATGGCAATATAGATAAGTAATAAGAAGACCTGATTTATAGTCACCTCTCACCCAGCAAACATGAAACACACATCTTAGCCAAACAAGGAAGTAGCAGAGCTTCTTAATGTAGCTGCAAAAACAAAAAAACCCCAAACCTAATAGTGCGAGTGCAGTAGGCAGTATCACACTATTGTTATCCATCAGGAGTATTCGCGGTAGTTTTGTCTGGATTGCTGCAATTTTTTAAATATTGACACCGTTCCAGCTCTAAAACATCCGATGCAGTCGGGATCGGTGCGCTTGTAGAAGGCTAAAGGATCCGTGCACTCGTTTACCCTCCACATTCATTTTTATCGCCCTTTTTTCCCCATCCACTTCCATTGATTTTCAATTCGGTTTCTATTTTTTTGTCATCAGTACACACTAAGACTAATCTGATCAAATGGATTTACACTCCCAGCTACTGTATGCTTACACACACAATCATGTCTTTGATAAAAAGTATTGGCACCCCCCAAACTATGGACTTCCACAGACACACACTAATGCGAATGAGGCTGATGCTAAAGTCACTGCTTTGCTGCAATCACACTCGCATTTTCTTCAGGAAATGCACCTCTCTAGTTGTACAGTGTTTCTCAGCAAGTGATGTGTGTGAAGTGTAAACATAAAACAAGACAGGGTGTCGGTAGATTTTGTTCTCTAACACAATGACCAAAAGGGTTTTATTGCCTACTGCAATCACACTATTGTTCTTCTTAAGTATTATTATTATTTTTATTATTCAGGGTACATTTGTCTGCATTTCAACTGCCGGAGTTTTCGAAATATCGACACCGTTCCAACTCTAAGACGTCCGACACGGTCGGGAATGGTGCGCTTGAATAAGGATAAGGGATCGCCACACTCGTTTACCCTCCACACTTGTTTTTCTAGCATTTTTTTCCCATACACTCCAAGTCTTTTGCCTTTCAGTTTCTATTTTTCTGTCACCAGAACTTCTGATTGAATAACAGTTTGTATACACACTATGTCTGATCAGCTGTATTTACACTCCCAGCTACTGTATGCTCACACATACACTCTTGGGTTTGATCAAAAGTATTGGCACCCCCAAAATACACACACAGACATCACTGTTTCGCTGCAGTCACACTCGCATTTTCTTCAGGAAATGCACCTCTGTAGTTATTTTATTATACCGGGTACTTTTGTCCGCATTTCAACTGCCGGAGTTTTCGAAATATCGACACCGTTCCAACTCTAAGACGTCCGACACGGTCGGGAATGGTGCGCTTGAATAAGGATAAGGGATCGCCACACTCGTTTACCCTCCACACTTGTTTTTCTAGCATTTTTTTCCCATACACTCCAAGTCTTTTGCCTTTCAGTTTCTATTTTTCTGTCACCAGAACTTCTGATTGAATAACAGTTTGTATACACACTATGTCTGATCAGCTGTATTTACACTCCCAGCTACTGTATGCTCACACATACACTCTTGGGTTTGATCAAAAGTATTGGCACCTCAATCTACACACACACACACACATTCCTGTGTTTGATCTAATGTATTGGCATCCCCAAAATACACACACAGACATCACTGCTTTGCTGCAATCACACTCGCATTTTCTTCAGGAAATGCACCTCTCTAGTTCCTCTTATTCCTCAGTGCTTTGGCATTAATTACGTTTAAAATTCTTTTATTAATAAACATCGTCACACTTTTTAACCTCTTCTAGTTACAGAGCTACTTCCTGTTATCACTTACATTGTGTTTCTGTTGTATATAGTCACTCCTTACCAGCCTTGGGTTTTTTTTTCCCTCTCTCTCCCTTTGAAATCAATCACACGCACAAATCACAGTTTGTCATATTCCTGAGAACCTGGATGGCGCAGTCCCCTTCTGTTCACAAGACTTTCCCATGGTGGAAAGCCTCCTGACCATTACAAAGTGCTGACATTTTGTACACGCCTCCTTATAGAAAGCTTCTCCATATCAGCGGTGATACATTTGTCTGTGTTAAATGCCAGCCCATTTTTAAAATCTGTTTATCATCGGCCTTACATTATGCAGTGTGCCTGCCATACACGTCCCTGGGAATAAGTTGTTGCTATAGAAACGATTGAGCGCATTACTATATACACCTGTGATTTAAATTACAGCCAGCGCTAATGCCACCGCTGCTGTTATCGAAACATAAATCAACACCTGACCAAGGCCAAGATGAGAATCGGGGGTATGGTAATAGTTCTTCAGTGTCTTTTCCTTGGTTAGGAAAGGACAAATTGTTTCCTGATTTAAAACGGATTACCTTCTGGAATCAAACGGAATATAATTATCTTCGCTGTAGATCATTTCCAGAAGCACGGGATTCAGCCGACGGCACATTGCATGCTTTTTTTTTTTTTTTTTTAGCGGTGACGGTTTTTGCCACAAGCCTGTAGAGCATAATTAACCTTATCAATGTTAACAAACATGAAGATCTAAGAATAGGCTGGTGACTAAAGTGCTTAATAATAACAGGAATGCAGGCGAACGCCAGCACTGGGAAGCTTTTGTCAGTCCAGATGCTTAATTCCCACTGGTTTCCCCTTCCTGTCAGATAGGGTTAGAGCACGGGGAAAATACACGACCAGTAAGCCTATTAAAATGATATCTTTCAGACACCTGTTTTCAAAATATCCTAAGATCCACTTACTTTCCTCAGATTTCATGCTATTTGTTCAGATCAACCAGTGTGACTGGATATGACACAGTTTGGCTAAGGTTGCATTTGCATGTTCCACATGAACAGGGATATGACAAGGAGCTAATAAACAAAGCTAAAAGTCACTTTTGGCACCCAATTGTTCACGATGAAGCTGCTCTCCTCAGATAGCACTAATCATGCCCTTTAGGTGAAGCTATCTCTTCCGGTATGTTCCTGCAGTTCGGCTGATTTGAATTGTAAATTGTCGATTGCCGCTGCTTTGGGCAGCTCAAGTCTGCTTCGGAATTGCGGCTTCCCGTTCTGTCAGATACGCGCGACCGTTTTTTGGACATTTCGGCTCGTCATCGAATGCCTGCACTTCTTTTTTGGACCTAACCTCTAAAGCGAGTCGTTTCGCTTGTGTATGCAAAGCATGCTAATACACCTTGTCAACAGTTTTGCTAAGATGTCTATTGAGCTGCACTGACCTTTGACTGGGCCTTATCTAACATGCAGATCCTGCAACTCCATACACATGTAACACTTAGTGCGGTATTTGTACAGAACTTAATCATATTCCAGTAAAAAGGCTGTGCGTTGGGCTGAGAGTGTATGTGCATTCTTACCCTTCTCATCCGTTCTAAAAACTTGAGCAATGGCCCAAGTGCTGTGTCCTGAGGTGCCTCTGCATCTGCTGGATTGGCGCCATGCATTTCCTTCATAGTCATCTCATTTAGCAAAGCAGGTGCCAAACACTTTTAGCTAATAGCTAAGCACTGAAGAGGGTGCATCTCATAATCCACCTCGTAAGTGAGCATATCTTTACAACAGTGCTTATTTCTTCTTATCACACTATAAATTATACATTTGACAAAAATGGATTCGGAGGGAAGTGTGTAAAAATGAATTATTAAGACACCAGTGAACCATTACGATTAACTTCTCTTATCTTATTCATCACTTTTGAAAGAAGGCTAAAAGAATTATACTTAGCAGGGATAATCCCCTTATAAAACCTGAAGAACAGTGATGTCTGATTCTGATCAAGACGTTTTATACGCTATAGGCAAACTGAATTTCATAAGATCGCTTTTTACGGCGCTGTAGAAACAGGACAGCCCGTTATTTAAAGAGTATTTAGCTGGATTAGCAGATATTCCTTCATGCCCTCCTCAAATGAAGTGTTAGGCTGACTCCTTTACTGCTAAGGCGACAAGATAATCAAATGCATAGCAGGTAATTTAGTGACCAAATGACCTTTCAATCGCCCTGATAATTAGAGTGGCATATAAGGAAAGTGAGAGAGCGTGCAAAATGAATAACTTTACTATGCATAAAAATGGGCCTCATCATAACGGCCTGTCAAAGGTTCCCTTTTTTTATTTTGCCTGGAAATGAAGATTCACGGCCCGGACTCCCCTCGCTTCTCAGTGCGCACTGAAGTCAACAGGAGCGGCCACGATTTTGAATGGTATCATATTACCTCCAAAATGACTGACCTTGACAACGATCCTGACAGCTGTTTGAGACGCACGAGCAGAACCCAGGAATATCGTTTTTTTTTCTCCGTTTAACTTTTCTCAGTCTACACCTCCCACTCGTTTCATTGAGAATATGAATCAGTAATGAATGGCCTCATAGTGTAAAATACCACTCTCTCATATTTATGCAAATCACGAGTAGCAAGGATCATTTGCTAGATTATTGCTTCATTTGACTACACATATATAGAAGCTTGGTATAGTTTGTTGTCTGGTGTATGAAATATAAATATTCGCAGAAATTAAAATACGGATGTCACAAGGACGTAGGAACGCAGGATAATTCGATCAGAAAGTAGGAAAAATTGATCTGGAGGCTTAAAAAGGCATTATGCAAGCATCAGCTCATTATACTAGCGTTATATACCGAATTACTGTCAGTGTCAGTTATGTAATTAGGCTGTATTGCGCACTCCTTAAAACAGCTCTATCTCCTCCATCAGTTCCGTTTACTTTATAAAAGTGTGCATGCCAAATCAAGATTTGCCTTCACTGAATATTTATTTCACACTCCCTCTCATGCATCCTGACAGCCCTGCTATTCACTGTTTATCAACTTAAAGTCACACCCCTAAGGTGAAAATCACATCTGACTCAAATTACCGAAAGCCTGACTGCGCGAGTCTTCAGCGCTTATTGATGCTGATGCTGAGCTGCTTTCAGCTTGAAAATAGGATGGGCT
Source organism: Leptodoras praelongus (assembly GCA_028564905.1). NCBI lineage: Eukaryota > Metazoa > Chordata > Actinopteri > Siluriformes > Doradidae > Leptodoras > Leptodoras praelongus. The sequence continues at coordinate 9,720,991 of JAOTRJ010000038.1, read as the reverse complement.
TGTTTCGTGCAATCGCTCAGCGCAGGCTTTGCAGTTGTAAATTCTGTAGCTCGCTTGAAGAAATCTGCCTGTTGCAGTATTGATTCGACTTGTGTTTTAATTTAAAGCCTATTTGGCTCAGGACTAGATTGTGTTAAGGCTGCGGAGCATTACCAAGCCGGAAAAAAAGCTGCATCTTGAAATGAAAAACATTGGTGCTGTTCATCCTTGAGCCGTTGCGTAGCCTGTAGTCGTGGTAATTCATTTCTAGGAGGAATACAGTTACAATAAGCGTCTGACTGATGTTCAGACCAATATCTAAAGGACGGTGTGATGTTAATTCATTTAACGCGTGCCATTAAAAAAAAAAAAGAAAAAAAAAAGCAGCAACTCTGCGTTTACGTGTGTTTGTTCTATCTTAAAGTGGCAGAAAGCTCACTAGAGACTCGGAAATACCCTATAACAATTTTACAGCTCTATTTTAGCTGTACTACCTTGCAAACTGTAAATCCCCTGGGCTGCTACAGATTAATGACTTGGCATAATAGACTACCGGATGCAAAGCCAGACCCCGAATGGATATTCTGCAATATGTCGTTATCACCCTGACAGTGAATCAAGCTTTGTGTCATGTCAGATTACAATCCAAATGCACCGAATCTGTTTGTACACGTATCGTAGGCTCAAATGTTTTCATCCTATTAAGCGTCAGCAGTAAAATCCTGAGAACAAGCTTGATCTGGATGAAATGCTCAGTGTGAAGCATATAACCATCACAGCACTTCACAACCATGACTGCAGATTTGACTCGAGTGCTTTCTAGTTTTGTTAACGCGCCAAACGCCGGGCCCACACACACACACACACACACATACACACATCCTGCTAGCGAGCACACACATGCACATACATAGACACACACACACACTTGAGTCAGTGCCAGCTCTTCAACCACCCACCCATCTACTTTTACCCTAACATCTCGACTCCACTCTTGTTCATAACTCCAGCCATATCTGATCTTTCTCTCTCTCTCTCTCCCTCTCTCTCTGTCTCTCTCTCTCTCGTACTTCTTCCTCTCTTATCCTTGACTATTAGCCAGAAATCCTTTCATTCTTTAACATTGCAGTTGTAATCCTTTTATATCCATTTCTGTCAGCGTACCATTGCTCCTGAAGCTCTATATCATTTTTTTGTGCGAGCATGTGAGAGTGCTTTCTCTCAGTGAAGTTACATTGTACGCCCCGCGAGTGAGATGAAAATTATGTTTCTATGGCAACAAGTGCAGAAATTTTTGGAGGTCAGAGACAAATACAAGGAGGACAGACATTAGGGTATTAAAAAAGAATGACAAAAAGGCAGGTTTTGCTCATGAATAACACATGAGCCCTTATGAAATCACTCAGTAGGTATTCTTTTAATTTGGTATAAATAATTTGAAATATGTAGTATATGAGCTGGAAGGCAGAAACACAGAAACCAGCAGAGGGATCTCTGGTCATCTGTGGCTCCACAGAGAGATTTACGTAACTGTAGTGTCTGGGATGATTGATGCCATGCTGTGCCTATAATCACACATTTCGCTATCAGACATATCTCTATCTGTGTATAAGTGTGTGTGCAGAGCAGTCGCTATTAGCCCCGCTCTGCTCAGCTGTATTCCTAGACCCAATGGAGGCTGCGCCAGCTACATCAATATCAATGTTGAGCAGTGGCAATAACAAAAGCTCTTTTGACATCGGCATTAGTCTTCCAAATCACCCGTCCTGCCCCTCAGCATAATAGTGCAATGTTTGTGATTTCACGACAACACAATTCGAAACCCACAGTTCACGCGAGGGCACTGCCCATAGGACCGAACACGGCTGAGCGACCTCCCCGAGCCATTAGCGCATTCAGAAACGAAGTGAAAAATTTCATTTAAAAAGAAATCAAGTAAAAAAACAAAAGAAGAAAACAGCAAGTCTAGGCCAGCGCCTAATACTGATCTGATGTGATTGGAATACATTTTTTTTTAAAGGCGGTGCATAATTTACCTCACGGAGAAGCCAAAGACGCCGTTAGACTCAGAGTTTGTCTTGATGTTGTTTTGAAGCAGGGTGTTTAAGAGGCAGGATATTATCTGACTAGTGTAATCTCACAGCTGCTGATTGCTACATTTCAGCATTTGAAGGGAGCCTCCTACCGCCATCTGAGATGAATTAACTTCGAATCCCTCATCCTCTGAGCTTCACACCAACCGCGCTGATTTGCTCTCACTGACACCTGTTGTCGTCAGATCACCGGCAGCGACAGGAACCCGGCGCACTGATCGCTGTCTTCCATTCTGCTATAAATATAGAACGTCTAGTCACGGCAAGGTTCATGGCTTTGGGTACCGTTAGTGTCCAACTGATATCACATTTACATATATATATGTACACTAAAGGTACCAGGCATTTATACATCAGGTCCCACGGTATCATGTCCTTCACAATGTTCATTTTTTTCAAATAAATACCTTAAAACAGTAACGAAACCTCTAGAACACGGTGGAAACGGCACTGCTGCTCGTGCTAGACCACTAGAACTACACTTAACCTGAAAAATAATCATTAAAATACTTCAGAAAATTGTATTTTTGGATTAACGTGTGCAAATGAGATTCACTCAACCCTCTTTGCCTGAACAAATGAATTCCTATAAAATATTTAAAACATTCCACAAATCTCCTGACTTCAACAGAAGTCGCTTCAACTACATTACATTTCCCCAAGAGCTTGAGGAGAAAAAAAAAGTTTTTACTTTTCTTTTTACATTTTGATTATTTGATTTTGATAATTCTGTTTAAAAAAAAAAAAAAAAAAAAAAAAAAATATATATATATATATATATATATCAATCATGCAAGTCATTTAAGAGAAAAAAAAAACGTAGCCGTTGTCAGCAAAGAAACCTCGTAACTTAAAAATATACTGTCACTGGAGATGGGTTAACGTTATTGAATTGTTAAACGGATGAATGGCTAAATGGATCTCCAGCTGTGAAATCTTCCAGGAAACACACACCTGTATCTTGTCACAGGAAGCTCTAATAGCTCTGATTTTACCACATTAGATTGCAAATTGAAAGAGTTTCTCTCCTGGAAGCCCAAATGGAAAAAAACCCAGGTATCATAAAGGGCAATGGAATGCCTTCACACTGCTTTATCCAAAATGGATTTACTTTTCAGATTGGTCTATAATTATTAACCACTTAAGACGCTTAGACCTATTAGCAGGTCACAGTTTACAGGTGTGTGGCAGACACTCTTACCCATTTTTATCTCAATTTATTGAGGGTTAAAATTGAGGGTTGAGGGTCTTGGTGATGGGCTTTGAACCCGTGATTTTCTTTTTTTAATTTTGGTTAATGGAGTAGTCGAGTTTTGAATGGATTCTATTAAAAATAAAACTGTCACATCCAAACCTGGGGAGGCAATGATGGGTTA
>JAOTRJ010000038.1:9666275-9680489 GCA_028564905.1 Leptodoras praelongus | reverse complement strand
TATATATAATTTTTCTGTGCATTGAACATTGAACAAGCCATGCCATGACTCTCTCCAAGGACCTGCTGTGTCTGCTTCTGAAGTCAGACTGGTTCATTCATTCATTCAATTACCCAAGAATGTCTGACAGTAAAAAGCCCTATTGATCTGCAGGAGTGGCTGCAGAGGACAGCATCTCTGATAGAATGGCTATAACGCTATATCAATCATCCACCACATTTTGCTTCACAATCAATGCCTGACATGTTCTTTCCAATGCACTCTTGGACGTTAGAAAAAGTGTCATTTTGATTGGAAGGAAAAAGTCCACAAGAAGATGGCGACAGAAGCCTTTATTGTATGGACCTTTGGATTGCTATTAAATGTTCCTTGTCTTTTCAGGCATTATCCGGTTACTAGGTAGAACTTTCAGCGCCTTCACAAATGATTTTTTGGCTAAACGAATCCATGACCACTGCAAAAATATATCCCCTGATATGCATGCTGCGTTCAATAATCACACTTCGCCATTTTTATTTTCTGTCATGGTTTGTTTTCGTGGAATTTGATGCCATTCTTGAGCAATTTGTAATTAAACAGGTAATTTTCTTTTTCACTGCTTTTCTGTAGAGGACAAGAAGGCTAATTTGCAAACACATGCAATATAATCCCAAATTAATAAGTCACTGAATTCAAGGTCATAACTAATGTCACAACATGTGAATATACTGTGTTACTGTGTAAAACGTAGAGAACGATTAACCTTCAACCACATCCGTATATCTAATCGAAGCTTCTATTTAAATAATCTATTTATCGATCTATTTATTTATTTCTTTATTTTTTAACTGGAGGCAATGATATCATGTTAAATAATCGACTTCTCATAATGATGCGTTATTTTGTAATCATTCATTTACCCTCCTTTCATGCAAACGCATTCAAAATGAAAGTGATCAGACGCACAGCACAAAAATCTCATAAGCTGTTATTACCTCAACTAAATCATTCGGTCGCAGTTTGGGAGAGCATTCAGCTTTGTTTGCCCTACAACTATAAAAGGACAAACACCACACAAAAGCAAGTTCTCGGGAGACGTTGTGTTTGGACGGAACTGATGGCTCACACAGAGGTCTGGCTGACAGGCTGGCTGCCAAGATCTTTACTTAAATTAGGAGAGTGTGCTGCAGTCAAAAGAGAGGCTTTACGAGAGGAAGTCCGTACACCCGTACAAAGACTGAAATGGAAATATAAGCGCATTCTGTTTGCCTTGAGTAGATGATAATAACCATAAAAGCCGGATTTGTACTGAATCATATACCAGTGTACACATGAATAACCATTATATTCACTATTTCAAGTGTTTAGCCTGAATCCTTTTCTTAATGCACCATTATTCAAATTGAGCTCTTATTCCAATGAAAAGAATTTGTGAATGGTGTTTAATTACAATTCCTTTTGAATCGAGTTTGATGGTCAGGTCAGTCCATTCTATCCAAATGAATTAAAATAAAGAATTATGCATTAAATACAGGGACGGAGATTATATAACCCTGCCACTCAACGCTGAAAAAAAATCAATACTTTACCTGGCTTTCAGAAGAGCTTTTCAGGCTGTTTATTTAGAAAAAAAAAAAAAAGGTACATCTCTTACAAGTATTGTACATTCCCAATCCTCTGGAGCGCTGCTCCTGTAGGAGGACGACTTCTCTGCAGACCGGTTCAGCAAGAAGCCCAATCCCTCTGAGCCTAGAGCCAGGTATAATCCGTATAATCATCAGATTGTGCTAAACTAACTTGTGCTACCTCCATTATCATAATGACACATAAATAATCAGACAAAATGGTCACAATCAGGCTTTTTTTTTTCCCCTTGCAGGCTTCGGTTGTGTCAGGTGGCGTGGGTGGATTAGTCTGCAAGGAACGCCAGTCTCAGGCTCCTAATGTTCCTGCTGATTACTTCCTAAAGCCTGGCCTTCTCAACATGCTGGAACCGTACAGAGTTCTGCAGAGCCTCAGGTGAGCGTGTAACCAGAAAGCAGCGCACATTCATTATGGTAGAAATCAACACAAATGGGAGACAGCCCCTCTCCATGGGCTCACAAGAACAGGAGGACCTAAAGTTTAATGCGAAGCACTAATAGATCACAGTGGTTAGCTGAATCTGCTTTTTTGTTAATAGGTGACCAGTGAGTGAAAAAACACATTAACAAACCCAAAACGCAACAGCAGATTCAAAACCGCATCAACACATCAAATCAAAACACAAACAAAAGCCCTTATTGAACATCACAGGCTCATGGCTGATTGGCAAAAGGGTACATCAGCCTGAAAGGGCATTCATATCATGTAATTAGACATGCTGTTAATGACATTAAAATAAGCATGTGAATGCTGGAAACCTGCCTAAAAGAAGCTGGCTTATTCACAAGAAAGAATTACTCCTCAGTACAGGGCTTCAAAAAGACGGACCTGATTTCAAAGCACTATATTTCACCATGTCGGTTTAATGAGTTATCGAGTTTTGGTAACCATTTTATAAAAGCTCTATGTACATGGTCACCCTGTGCTCTTCCCTTTACATAAACAGCCTGCTTCCTCAAATTGTCGGTACCAACGAATAATGCTCTTTGGCATCGGGGATCAATGTCAAAATGTCGTTGAAATGTAACACTGCACCGCAATTACCGATTCAGTCTTGCTGAATTGCAGAACGCCAAACGCCTTGTGCTGCGGGGCCGCCATCTTGTGACTGACTGAAGCTAGGGGCTGTTTGTGTGCTAGGAGAGGCATCTAGCACTAGCGGGAAACATTTTGAAACTCTCCTGCCCTTTCAAGTGGTAAGGGTTTCATTCATGGGAGGTTCCTGGTTCAAATAGGGTCCGTCTTTTTGAAACACCTTCTACAACAACACTAACACAAATAACTGTGTGTTACACACGTACCCTTAAATTGTTTTTCACTACACTGACATGATAACAGACTGAAAAAAACAGGCTTGCTTATACTAGATACTGTGTATGCCATGTCCAGTCAGCAATGATACATGAGGACCCTTTTGAATCAGTGCTAATTTTCCTGAATTTGTCTCATCTTTTTGGTTTGTTGTTACGTTTTCAAACTTGCTGTTGCGTACCGGATTCCACATCGTCACTTTCTACGTACCGTTTAAAACTTTTTACAAAAGCCAACATACCCTTCATTACGCACGCTTGCAAATGAGCATTTTAGGCACAGTTAGATAAAAAAATAATGATTTAGACATTGAATATTTTTTGCTCATGATGTTATACTTCAAGTGTACAATCAAGTGTGCGATTTATTACTACCATGGCAATAATACTTAATATTTATGTGTGCTAGTATCCACTCTAATTTAGCTCTTAATCATATTCTGACTGCATGTTTATTGAATCTCCCTTTCATCTTCATTGGCTCAGCTGCTGCGCTCGTTCCATCGCAGAGTGCCTTTCGGCATGGAAATAAAACACAAAGCTCGTACGTCTCTATAATGAATTGATTCTTTAGTATATTAAATTAAGCAAATAAAGTTAGTCGAGCTTGCAGAACCTACAGCTAATGAAAATAGTCGACTATGTTTAATAATCAGAACGGGCCAAAGAAACCGGGCCTTCACAACACGATGTATTACAGTACGTACACATATTTTATGATGCCCGAAGATCCCGTTACTGATCGGATGCCACTGTTTAGCTGGTATAAGCATATCGAGTTCAATCAAAATAAATGATCTTTGATGTAATCTTTTATGCATAGTTTAAAAAAAAGCCATCAGACGGACTTGCTGAGTGGCAGGTTTACAGACTGAGAATGGCTTTAGATATAGACATCAGTCACTGAGTTATGACACTGTGCAACATGCAGAGATCTTCTGCAGGAGCTGCTCAGTGAAGCGCGGGCGTAGGATGTGGAGCAGGCAGCTGTGCCACTGCATTCAGCATGTGCTCGACTCAGACTCAGGCACACACCGCTGAGAGAAATACAGGAGCTATGCATGAGAGTAATTTATTGCCCATGGGTTGGTGTGCCCCCATGTTTTGGAACTGTGTGAAACCCTTGTTAGTGAAAATACTGGTTCACTTTTAAACTGTCAGGATCAGTGCCAAAACTGCAACCCACAGCACTGCAGGTGAGGATAAAAACTGGATTAGTGAGCAATCAATCACGGTCTCACTGCTCTGTCCTGTACATCGCACGCTGCAGCTTTAATGCCACTGGGAACAAAATTAAACGCGTGCACGTACGGCAATATGAAGCTGGTAAACACAGCCGCAGAAAGCCTTGCTCCTACAAATTAATGCCGGCGCTGTAGACATGCATTGGAATTTCTGTCAGGTTATTCTGAGCACAGAGGCGAGCACAAGACCCCATCAGATTTGCGGCTTCTGTAATGCTATTAGTCATCTTTGCAACAATGGACCTTAACACCATTGTAGCACATAATCTGTCCATGGGGAAGTGTTTCGTGTGCTGCTCTTCTACCACATCCCACAGAGAAAATCTATAACATAATGGGGAAAGAGCTTGAGGAGGAATACAATTACTAGACAAAAGCTCTTCAGTTGCTGCTTTGGCAGCCGTTCTTCCTGCTGGAAGTACACAGCTCACGAGAACGCAATCTTGCATGTTCTTATTGTTGACTGGCGGAATTTTTAGCAAGGCATTCTCACCCTCTGTTATTTTGCTGTACGAGCCGACACAAAAGAGCTGAAAAACATTATTCTGCACCACAACAAATCACTTCACCCTAGAAAAGCGGCAACAAGCAGCCGCAAAAACATTTTCGCTTCTTTTTTCTGGTCACAAAGCCGAAACGCATTTAATCTATGGGAGCATCCAGGCGAGATAGGCTCTTCATCAAGACGATCTGAGTAAAGAGCGATCTCGCTGGCCTAGACCCTTCAGTTCACTCCAGTGTTCAGATGGAGAATGAGAGTGTCAGAATGCTGACTGGGCAAAAACACAACAGACAGCGAGGTCATAGGAAAACTCGCCACTGATTTAATAGTGGGATCCGAACCAAGTCATGTACATGTACGAAATCATATAAATGATATTTGATCTGATGGCTACATCATTTTCTAGCAAAGTGTAACGCATCTCTGCATGCTTCATACGGAATGCAGAGAATCCTTCCAGTTTATGAATGCTTTCTTGGAATTCAGCTGAGGTCAGAAAGACACCATTCATAAACCAGTTATCAAATCTGAACCAAGGGCATTTATATTCTAAGGTTGCTTTGTTGCAGACAAGGAATGGATCATTGATTATCACTTTCCCAACATGCATTGTGTTCTCAATCCTTGCAGAAGGACAGCAAGAATGCTGGGATAGAATCTTCCCAATGCACACTCTTAAGGACAGAGCTGTGCATATGCTTTAGCAGATTTTAAGTCCAGCACCTGCTCGGTACCCTCTGGATAAGATGGCGAGGGATGTCTCAGAGTAAATCCAGCCTAAATATTATGGTCCTCTAGAAAACTGTGTTGTGAGCTGCTGCTGGGAGGCCTTTGCCTTTCAGGTTGCTGTGTTTCTAATTCAGAGAACGGACCTCACATTGTGTCCAGACTGTTGCACAGCGGTGGTGACTCAGTGCTCTATATACATGTGTTACACCCCTACCATTTCTCTCTCCCTTTCTCTCTCTCTCTCTCTCTCTCTCTCTCACACACACACACACACACACACAGAATAATTCATGCTTTTGCATTAGAGTCACTTTTAAACACTTGCAGTAGCAAATAAATACAGCATTTATGGTGTCAGTGCAAAATTGTATCCATTTTAAGAATCACAACGAACCACCAATCCCAATTCTTCTTTAAATTACTAGATGGTGCATCTTTTAGAAACTCCACAGACAGCCGATCATGGGGTGCTCTAGGAACTGCGCTATAGTATTATAGTGAACATGGAACAAGAGCCCTTTCTCTATATGCAGAGAAGAGTGAGAACGTTTCATCGTGCAAAGCTCACAAAGCTGCATTCTCTAACATCTACGCTCTCAGAGCCGCATTCTCCTCTCTCACACACACACACACCCTACAGATATAACCCATTTGGCCATCTGACCTCCTATTGCTTGGCAATTGCTTCTCGAGGTCAAATTCAGCAGAGCTCTTGTTCCTGAGCTTCTCTTTGCACCCCATCGAACGTTTTTAACCATTAACCCCCCCTCGACTTTATGAAAACGCTGTCTTGGTTATACCTAGGAGGTATATTTAACTCAGGATGCAGTGGAAAGTGCACAGTGCAGAGATGGAATGAAGAGTCAGATCACAGCATTAAAAGTCTGAGCACATCGAGCAAAGAGTCACATTCATTATTCATTAACTAAGTCACCGTGCATTGTAATTAAACGCAAAAACTAAAACGGAGATTCGACAGGGAGTCGACAACTCTGTTGAACTCCAGTCGGAGATAGGTTCCCTCATTATTCACAAACAAGACACACTATTTTGCACAGAATGTTGACTTCTGCAACGTGTGCACAGAGAGACAAAAATACCTGCAAAAAAACAACAACAACTAATTCTAAAAAAAAAAAAAAAATCAGTCAGCCTGTCCATATGCAGCTCAGAGCAAGTTAGGGTTTGCTCTGAAAACTTCATGTTGTGACATGCGGTTTTGTCTGAGATAATGAAGAGCGCACTGCTAGCAGGCAGGAGGAGAATAGAGAGGAAAAGGGGGGAGGAGAGGAATGGAGTGACCCTCCTGCATGGGCACAAATGAGGGAGCCACAGCTTGCACGGCACTCATCCCCTGCATACAGATTGCATTACACAGCCAATCCTCTGAAAGAGCCTTTGCTGCTCAAATGCACTGACATGCTTCAGTGTGTAGAGGCAGCCAGCCTCATATTCAGCCAAGTAACCTCTTAAGGGCAATTAATACAAGGGACATTACTTTATTCATCAGACACGATATAATACACAACATGCTAGCAAGTCTACTTGCTGTCATAATAGTAATAATAAGAATAATAATAATAAGTGCGACTTGTACTGTACGCTGTTCTGTAATGATCACTGGATTAGGAACACCTGGATAACCACGGGTTGGTGCACCCTTTTGATTAATTACAGCATGCAGACCTGAGGGAACAGGCTCCACAAGGTGGCGAACATCCTCCATGCACAACTCGACCTATGCTCGCTGCAGCAGCTCCATTAATTGGTGGACATTTTGCTGGGAAGTGGGAGTGGACTGCACAGGCTGTTCCAACATATCCCAAACATGTTCAATGGGGTTGCAGTCAGGCAAGTTTGGGGCCTGAGGCAGTCTGGAGAATCCATTGTCTTGTTCCTCCAACCGTTCCTGAGTGATCCGAGCCTAGTGACATGGAGCATTGTCCTGTTGAAAAATTGCACTGTTGTCTGGAAAGACCTCCTGAATATATTGGTGCAGATGGTCAGCTAACAGGTCCCTGTAGCGTTCAACATTCATCATTGTGGTACAATAACTAACGGTCCTAAAGACCATCAAAGCACTACCACTGGCCTGTAGCACTCCAACATTGCAACCAGGAGACGTGGCTCCATGTGGTTTCTGCCAGATGCAGACCTGTCCATCGGCGTCTCTAATCAGGAAATGGGACTCGTCACTCCAGACGACCATTTTCCATGTGTCCAAGGTCCTTTGGCGTATTTCTTTGGCCCTTGTGAGGCATTGGTTGCAATGGCGTGTGGTCAACAGCGGCACACATGTTGGTCTGCGGCTGTTGTACCCCTGTTGTACACGACGTACCCCATGTATGTTGTTGCATGGTCATGGCCGAACTTGGCTGTGCTTGCCCACTGTTGTACTGGTGAGTGAGCTGTTCCACTATGGCACATCGTTGCTGCGATACCAGTCTTGACATGCAATGCTTGCCTCTTGGTTCAACCACACGTGGCCGGCCGCTGTATGACCTTCAGCTGATTTGTTGATGGTTCCTCCACTCTTGATACCGCGGTATAGAAACAGCTGGAACAGCAGGAACAGCTGTCCATGGTCAAAGTCGCTCAAGTCACTCTGTTTACCCATTGCTGGTAAATGTTGCCTTCTGCTGTGCAATGGACAGATCAATATATGAGAGCTGATTTTAATATAACTACCACTTGGGGGCACTTAATCAGTGATCGTATGCCACCTGCCAGGTGTTCCTAATCCATTGATCGTTCAGTGTATAGTGCTTTTCACAAACGTCCAAGGTCGCTTTACAAATAAGAAACAGCAATAAGCCAGACAAAAATGAATCAACAGTGGTAGATGTTGAGTGAAAGTTCTGAGAGAAAAGGTTTAACACTTATACAGGTTAGTAATGGGTCATGTTTTATGATGTCCTGTGGAGAGGACAATATCAGATCCAACCTTCTGCATACAGACTCTTCAAGGCCTCCATTCATGATTTTAAACGAGAAAGCTCCCTAGTGATAGCAATCCATCTGATTGAGTGATGCACCCTATGGAGCAACGTATGGAATGCCCTCCTGCAGGCCCATGGATTATCTGACTGGACATTTAGCTCCCATTTTTCTGACCTTCGGATTATACGGTTCCATCTTGAGATATCAGGCATCATGTTTTGACATAGCAGCTGAAAGTGTAATACATTTATAGGTCCTACACCTCAATTGTGCTTTAAAATGCTGAGACATTTAGAAAGTCAATTTATGACCAGGTGTCAAATAAGACTTTATCATTCTGTAAGGCTGAATAGTGGCTGGTTTTATAAGGTTCTGTCTGCGTGTTTTTGATTAAAAGTCCCTCAGTGTCAACAGACAGATTTAAAACTATGCAGTCCCTAAGACTTTGTAGATTAAACCTTAACCATTCTTAACCATCATAAATTGGGCCAGTTAGTAGCTAGTTAAAGCTAGTTAGTAGCAGGCAATTACTTTGGTAGCTACCTCAGACAAAAAAAAAACATGTAGTGGAAGCTGGTAGATACTTAATACTTAACACTAATCTTATTTAGCAAATTCAGCTGCTTTATTGACTGACAGTTTTTAATGTTAATGAATGCTAAACCTTTCTACAGATGCTGATTGCTTCTTTTGTTGTACTATATGGCTAGTAAACTTAGCGCAATTAAATTGTTAAATGCTTATTTCTGCATCTGTGTTCCATAACCACAACAACTCAACTAACATATTATCTCAAATCTCAACTACCAATGGTCTCTAGTCTCAACTACCAGTGCCAGGCCTTTGGTTGGAAAATGGTTTTGGGTGAAATAATTCACTCTTAGTACATATTGCCAAAATGAAGAACAGTGAAGACTACAGTGATGGTATTCAGTAATTGGTCGTTGGGAATACTGGTGATTGGTCATGGGGAACAATGGGGATAAGTGATTGGTCATTGAGTATAATGATGACCAGTCATTGGTCTTTGAGAAGAATAGTGAGGAGTGATTGGAACAATTAGGAACAATGGTGATCAGTGATTGGTTGTTGGGATAATGGTGATGAGTTATGGGTTGTTGGTAACAATGGTAGTCACTGGAAACTGGTTTTCTCTGTGATTAGTCATTGGGAATGTGGGCTTGTGCAGACAGAACACAGTCAGGCTTTACACACTGGTGGTGCGTTGAACCAAACCTTCTAGCTCAACTCATATAACCAGTATCGAGTTCATGACAGTTGCAAAGTCCTGCTCAAAAAGTCTTTGGATTTGTCACTAAGCTCCTTGTTGAATTAAAATGTCTAAAGGCAAAGGTCTAATGACAAAGTTGCTAAATTGAGAATATCATCTGGGAAACACCAATGTAACCTAGTGCACCCTACTGCAATCTCTTTGCTCCTCCCCTTCTGCCATGTAGATCAAATACTGTCCAGGATTCCACACTTCATTTTCAGCCATTATGTTATATCATTGGTATTAATACTAAAATACATTTGGTTTCCTTGTGTGACCTCTATCATTTCTGTATTTTGGAAGTATTCCATTTGAAACAGAACAAACTGAAGGCTCTTCTGGCACGGGGTGGATTCCGAGTAAATTCACCCACATCTGTCACCTATTCATCCTGGATCCTGATTGTTTGGCTGTTTTTTTAATATTAACCCAGACAGGAATAACACCAAATGAGAATATGTTCCTGTGAAGTTTACATGCTGAATCTATTTTCCAGCAAAATGCCATACAGAACCTCATAAAGCTAAGATCACGTTGTGTGGAAATGAGGTGCTGCTGAAGTGCTGTCTGAGCTGGTCTATCCATCAAGCCTGGTGTCCAACATGTAAAAAAAAAAAGCATGAATTATAACACAAGCCTCAGCAACTAGGGTGTTCGTCTAAGCACCGAGCATTTACATTCATGTACAAGTGATGCACTAAAGGAGCCTGATATCATCTTGCATCACTAGTCTGGCGAACAAAACAGCATAAATGCATTCTGCCCGGTTTCCCTTGTCACCACCATGCTGCATCTATTCATTCCGTAGCTGATATTTTCCACACCTACACGTTGCTACGGGCTGCCTGCATTTTCTACAATTCAAAACAAATACATCTGAGTAGTCATTAGCCTTAATGACTGTATAATACAGACAATACAGCATGGAGATGAAAAGGGGCAGTCCGTGATAACCATTACTTTCCTTGCCTGAGATGACAATAGAAGGGGTTGGGGCCTCAGAGCTATAATCTTACTGTGGCCATATAGTCTCCTCGGTCATTAGTATTGACTCGGTATGAAGCCAGGCCAATTGAAGCACTCAGCTGCTTGCAGGCTGCACAGATAAATTTTGTCTGTTCGGGACCTCGACGGGGGTTTCTGTGCATCATATCTATTCATCCTACTCACTTACACTCTGTATGTGCTAAAATACTGGATTTTTTTTTGCTCTGCCATCAGCGTACAGGCTTAAGTGGTGCTGAAATAGTCATTCAAATTGCAAAGCGAAAGGCAGAAAAACAAGTCAATAACAATTTCAGTAAATAAACACCAACACACAAGACAGTTAACAGCTTAAAATAGTTGCCATATTAGCCGAATCTTGGCAAACCGTACGCTTGTTTTAGACTGTACGATTTCAGCAGTCTTTTAAAATAATCATGCTGCTCATCACACTAGTAACGATCAAATTCTATAACAGACTCTGCAATAACGTGATGATCTTCTAACAATAGACCCGTTAAAGAAGATTATATTCTGTTTATGTCATCAGGCAGTGTGACCTGGGCTTGTGCAGAAGAGTGGGTGCATAAAATCGTATAAGAATACATTTGCATGTTCTATTTATGTTTTACCAATGCCATAATTTCATTCATTTTTGTTCACAATTCATTTTTGTCAATGTGCTTGCACACAACGAAATTGAACCTTCGCATTTAACCCATCCGTGCAATGAGACACACTAGTGAATACACACTAGGGGGCAGTGAACACACATGCCTGGAGCGGTGAGCACCCCTAGCCACAGAGCCTGGGGAGCCATTGGGGATTAGGCACCTTGCTCAAGGGCACTTCAGCCACTGTCAGCTGCAAACACCCTAACCACAAGACCACGACTGCCCCGAAGTAGCTGACCTGTGTAGCTGACCTGTGAAGTTTTCTCGTCCTTTTGGCTGCCTTTAGATGGGCGTCATAGTTCAGAGCTCACACTCTGGGATGAGATTTTAATCCAAACCTCCCGTGTGACTTGTCTTTTGTTGTACTGGATCATTATACATTCTAAGGCTGCCAATCTCTTTTTTTTATTACATGCAGTTTTTGTCTACGATGGCAAAATTGGCCAAAGCGTTTACAAACACGGCTTTAGTCAGCCTTGTAAGAAAAGACGCGTTTCACATCTTTGCTTACATTTTTCGAATGCTAAATGATGCATATCCGCCTCCGTCGTTTGCGGTGGAACAAATTCAACTCTGATTGTCTGCACCAGCACGGACTCCAGGCACCCTGTGGTATATGGGCCTCTAAAACATGGTTCCCTTTGACACCCTTCTGTTTCAGAATCCATGCCAACTGACCTGAGAAGCTTGAAAAAGCCACCTGCCCTCAGGTTTCGCTTCAAACTCAGAAATGTGCTGAGGGAGAAGGAAAAGACGTTCCATGGGGAAGATGTGAGAGAAGTGTTTCCAAAATAATGAACAACCCAGCTTTGTTAGGGAATCACTATGGCTATAAAAATATACTGCGTGCATGTGGCAAAATGAGCCTCCACAAGTAGATTCCAGGCTGCTTTCCATGCCTAATCTTTAGGAATGTTACAATGTACATAGTTGGAGCATTAACAGGATAGTGTTTACTGAAGCTTCCTATATTAACATCCAACATCCAGGCTGTCATTTCTTGAGATGATATCGACTGGAGCTCTGATTAAATTGCAAGGGCAGTGTTTCCAAAAGCCACCGATATATTTATTACAGCCAGAACGGCCGGAGGCAGCAAAACATCCAATGCCATTTATTGTTTAAATGAGTCATTTGCTTAATAAGCTTCTCTGAGGGAGTGTGTCTGAATTCAGAAGCCTTTTAAACAGATGAACTTTCACCTCTGTGCGCCTGTACGCGTGTGCGTCTGCAGAATGCTCTGGACCTCCTCTGGAGTGCCATATGCCCCTCAGACAGGGTTTTCCAAAGCATCCACGCATGGAATCAGGCATCTGCTGCAGCATTTAAACTACTGCGGCCTGTTCAGCCTCTCACTCATCTGCTATAATTTGGGTGGCATCTGATTAGACCAAAGTCAGTATTTGATTTATGTAGGTCACAATTTGCTTATTATACTTTACATAAGGTGAAATTTAGACATTTGTATCATTAATCTTTAATATTGAGTAATCCAAGAGGTGCAGTGAAGCAGCAGCCAATCATTTAGAGTATTAAGGCCGGTTCTATGAATGAGCTGTCATTTATTTGGAGTAAATTTTAAGATTTAAATTTTTATTGCCAATTTTATGAAATTGCATCTATGAAAACATGGATTTAACCAATCCGAAAATGCCATTAATCCATCTCAGGGAACAATATTAAATAGCGCAAGGATTATTTGCTGAAAATGGCTGCATTCTGCTCTTACATGAATAACAGTTGACATTTCTTAACCTAGAATTAGCACATAAATAAAATGTGGCTGACTAGGATCCATGCTAACTGAATGATAACAATAAGGACATGTAACATAAGCATGGATGTCCTGGACATGTGACCTGTGGAATATTTCAAGTAGTTCCTGGGAGTGAATGTATTCAGGTTAGAATGTTGAGTGAATGCTGGGAGACACGACAATGTACAGGTTTCATAACCTATAATGAATGGAGTCGTGCAAAGGACGTTTCAAGCATGGGATGTTAAATGTGCTTACACATGAATGCAAAAATAAAAAGAATTTGAAGTATTTTAATATAATAATATATGATATGATAATATTTGAATGTAAAGCAGACGTAGCGGCCTGAGACGGGCAAAAATGAAGAATGCTTTATCAGAAACACGTACACAGATCGTCACGAAGGACAATTTCTTTTTTCAAAATCTATATTTAACGTCATCTTTATTTATACATTTGGAATCATCTTTCGAACAGAAAGATAAATGGATATATATATTTACTATCGACTCACAGAAGGACAGAAGCTAGACACAAACATAATATTCATTAGTGTAAAAGCATGGATCGTTACATTGACCCATGACCGAAAAACATAAATACTGTCAGGGCAGTCAGGTCACTGACTAACAAACTACTGTTATTTAGACAATTAACACCAAACAAACCTTCTGTATGTTGCCTTGTAAGCAAGTGCAAACCATTCACAGAAAGGCCCACAGTTTGGTGATTGGTTAATTGGTTCATCCTGTGCAGCAGGTCCGAGTTAACCACACACACACACACACACACACACACACACACGTGCATACACGCATGCCAAAATCAGCAACTCGTTCTATCCTGCTGAGTTTCTTCAGTCAAGCATCCTGGCAAACCTCAGCTATTAGCGTGACACATTTGGCTAAACAGTCGTTTTTAAATGTAGAGGCTTATATTATATATAGCCGGATATTTTCTGAAGGCTTTTTTCCTGAAACGGACTACAGTAACAACAAATTCTATGCTGGTCATTCTTCTTTGGTGTACAGTACAGTAGTGCAGTTTTATACACATACAGTACAGGCCAAAGGTTTGGACACACCTTCTCATTCAATGGGTTTTCTTTATTTTCATGACTATTTACATTGTAGATTCTCACTGAAGGCATCAAAACTACAGGGGTTAGACAATGAA
>JAOTRJ010000038.1:9544936-9561342 GCA_028564905.1 Leptodoras praelongus | reverse complement strand
GTCTTTGGACTGTGGGAGGAAACCAGAGTACCCGGAGTAAACCCACACAGACACGGGGAGCACATGCAGACTCCACATCGAAAGGACCCAGACCGCCACACCTGGGGATCGAACCTAGGACCTTCTTGCTGTGAGGCAATATAATTATATTATATTATATTATATTATATTATATTATATTATATTATATTATATTATATTATATTATACTTTTATTTATATAATAAAGTTAATATAATATGTATATTATTTATATTTGTATTATATTTATAACTTTTTTCCCAAAAATCATTTGGGAATTGAAGATCCTAATGGTTGCAGTTTTGCAAGTGGAATTTTTGCCCATTCTTGCTATGTACAAGACTTGATCTGCTCAACAGTCCGTGGTCACCGTTGTCTGATTCTCCTCTTCATGATATGCGGTACATTTTTAATAGTTTCTCTGAGACACTCAGTAAAACTTAAAAGCTACTGTTTAAGAAAAACACTGTTTAATAAGAAGACGCACTAAATATTGACTTCCAATAGTTTATTCCTGTTTACTGCACTTTAAACTGCACTTTGTTTTCTTTTATGTAGAAACATCTTTATTATTTTCGAAGGTGTCTTTGCTTTCCAGCGAGTCTTTGCATGTGTCTAAGACGTCTGCATCGTACTGTACTATAATCAGCTGGTAAGTTTTACTGAGCGTCTTGGAGAATCTGCCACAGCTCTTCTGGAGACTTTGACTGTCACACTTACTTCTTTTTTTGCATGCAAAACCCAGCAGCCATTGTTAAAAAACATTTTTGTGCAACATTGAATTTTTTTGTTGGAAAAGTAACATTTGGAAATTTAAAATCTTTTTGTACTAACTCAATAATGCAGAACTAAAAAAAAAAAAAAACAATAACAAAAGTTGTACCTAAAAGCAATACGGTTTTGCACGGTACTGTATAAATGGCCCTGACATGAAATCTAGGCTAGTAATTTGTACACTTCTGAAAAGGCAATCTCTGCCCTTGATTAAACGACTTCTCCTTATTTATCACTTAACTATTAATATGTTTTTTATGATTAGAGCTTTCCAATGTACTCACAGAAGCCAGTCGACGGCGACCAGTAAGCTGATGTCTTGGGTGGGCAGTCCCACAGCTGTGAGGATGAGCAGCATAGTGACAAGGCCAGCACTGGGAATACTGGCAGCTCCCACACTAGCAAGAGTAGCTGTCATGCTTTAAGAAAAGCACAACATCATTTTTACCTTCACTTGGTGCAGTGGTCAAATGCCCTATTAGTCACAAAGGCATTTTTGTAACTCAGCAGCAACAACTACACTGAAAATTCCACAGTTACTTTATTGAATTGTGAGTCATGGCATCTTTAAGATTATTGTGAGAAAAATTGTTGCAACACCGTTACAAACCAGTCTATCAGCTTCAATTTAGAGCAACTGGAAAAATGATTTTGCTTGCTTAACCTACCTGACTGTAACAATCTGACCAGGATCAAGTTTTATCCCATTCATCTGTGCAATGAAAATGGCTGCTACTGCCTCATAAAGTGCTGTACCATCCATGTTGATTGTCGCACCAACAGGAAGAACAAATCGAGTAACCCTTTTATCAATTCCCAAGTTTTCCTCCAGGCAGCGAAATGTGACAGGCAGCGTACCAGCACTAACACAGAGACACACGTTATTAGTTACAACCCCCAAGGCATATCTAGATGCTTTCTTTAATGTTGAATTAATAAAATAAAAAGTACAGGAAAATGGCCTGCCTGGAGGCTGTTCCTAACGCAGTCACCCAAGCTTGAAATACACCCATAAAAAATTTAAAAGGGTTTTTTCGAACAATGATAAAATATATCAGTGGAAGGAAGATGCCACCATGGATGATGAGGCCCACAATGACTGTGAGCATGTACATCCCCAACTGCTTGGCCACCATCTCCAGGTCATTAATTGAAATAATCTTGCCACAGATCAGGCATGCAATGCCCACAGGGGAATACCTAAGACAGGGAAAATTTAATGCAAGACTGTACGGCACACAGCCTACCTACTTGTCTAGGAAAGTTAATTGAAAATTTGCCATTAAATTGCTGTAGCACAGTTTCACTGGCTGACTTTAGAATTACGATGTGCAGAATGACTTCAACAAGTTTTATATACTGACCACATAATCATGCCAACAAGTCTCATGATGATTTCATTGAGAACGTTGAAGAAATCCATCATTAGCTTGGCTTTCTCTCCCATCTTTCCCATGCAGAGTCCAAAAGCCACAAAGAAACCAATGAGCCCTAGCAAATGAAAGCAGGATGTTCATACAGGAAATCCTATATAAGGATCTGAAGACCTAGAACTATGATTACTGACAGACCTAAAATACAAATTTAACATTATCACCATAAACAAAACTGTTCACACCACATGATCCTCTGTTAGCTGAAACGTGCAATCCAAACAGTGATCATAATGTCATTTGTACTTCTATGCACATTAGCAATTTTGTTATAATCTTTGAAGCTTGCAATGTAATGTAAATATGCTGTATATGCACCTAACACATTCATTCCACTCTTGAATTGAAGAGATTTTTTCATAACATATTTTGCTGCCCACTTGGTGGTATTACGTCCATGTCGATGTGGATGATGAGGGGCTACCTCTACCTTATTTGTAACAGTCTGGATCTGCAAAGAAAGCATTATTATTATTATTAGTAGTAGTAGTAGTAGTAAGCTTCTATCTAAACATCATCTAAACTTTCTAAACATCAAGTAGTAAAATGCTCAACTGAATTCATCCAACATGTGGCGATGATTGAACCCTGATGACCCTTTCAAAAATAATATGTCATTCAAACCCACCTGCTGAAAGCAAGCCTGTACCAGATTCTCTGGAAAGAGATTTCTGATAAGGTCAAAAAAGGCATCTAAAGTGGACACGTCATCATTCCTCTTGCCCTCTCCCAAGTTTGATTTTAGTTTGGGGTGGCCTGGGTGTATAGCCAGCACCAGAATCACCCCCAGGACCGCAGCAATGATGGTTGTAGACATGTAATACACCATGGCTCTGGTGCCGAGGCGACCGCTAGATTTGGCATCTAAACCTGCCAGACCTGCAATGAATACAGTAATTGATGCAGATTTATTTCAAATTTATATGTCCTCTATATATATATATATTTCTATGCATTGACTGGTTATTTCAAGACATTATGTTGTATTTTGAGCTATCTTCTTATTTCAGCAACTTTCCAGCTATTGCTTTTGCCGCACACCCCACCACCCACAGGCCAGACCCCTCGCTATGAAGCATTTAATGCCTATTGTCTTGGAAATGTCACACAGTGCATTGGAAGCACTGATCCTCATAACCACAGAAAGCTTGTAAAGGTTTAGTCAAGACTGTGTCAAAGTGTCTTACAAAACTGAAAACAGTTCATTAAAAAATGTAAAATTCTAAAATTTATTGTTAAAATAAAGACTTGGGTGCATGTGTATGTGTTTGTTTGTTGCTACATAATGCCTAAAAAGTAAAGCATGTAAAGTACATGTAAAATATAGGCTGTATATAAGTTTTCTGTGGTAACAGATATGCCCTTGCCCAGAAATAGTTCCATAAATTTTCTGACAAAATAAAGTTTTCCAATAACTTTATGCTGAATTGATCAGGCTTTGTTGCCATGTATTGCAGGAAAAAATGATGCTAGTAGACGGTAATATGTGTCCTGTGCTGGAACACAGACTACAGCTACATACAAAACATTGCCAGATGTCCAATATGGCAGCAAATCTGTCAGCCCTTACACGTTCCGCAGGGGTGTCCTTGTCGTCAAAGAACAAATGCTGTATAATGTGTTTGTAGCGGTCATGGGACATTGTCTCCGTGATTGCGGGCACAGTGTACTTTTCGGGCCAAGACTCGCACATCACACCAACTTGGCATGGTGTTGCTTGTGGAAACAGAACTGCTATGAATTCCATCAGTTCGGTTAACAGAAAGGCTAGTTATCATCCCACATATGATCAATTAGATACAAATGACCATTATTAGGTCCAACTGAACAAACAAGCAAGCAAATAAATAAATAATTGTTGAACATATGAACATATGTCAGCAGTGAGGACAGATGTAAGCACAAGCTTGGCAAATAAAACTAATGACATCAAAACAAGATTCAGAAAATGAAAAATTAGATCTTGGAGAACACAACATGAAAACACAACTGGCAGCAGAAGCTTCACAATGAAACAAAAAACTTGCAAAACTTAATCTGAAATTATATCCAAGGCAGCCATATTGTGAGATCATGATGAAGCCCAGGAAACTGATGTTTACCTAACCACGAAAGTCATAGTGTGTTCATTGTAAGTCCACCTGGCATTCCTTAATTTTATAGCAGGTACAGACAAGAACCACGTGCTGTAATTAGGCAAGCTAAATTATTATTGAATATTGTCTTTTGTGGACACAGATTTCAACTTGATAATGAATTGAAATAGCCCTGCTCAAGATTAACAGAAGCATGTACAGGCAGGATACAGATTAAAAGAAAAACCAACATAAAGTGTCTTAGTAAGGTGTTGAAGCCCCCCAGGATGTGCCATCAGACCAGTTTGAATCAACCCTGGCATTGAGTCTACAAGTCTACTGCAGGTATGGAGCACCCTCCTTCCAAAAGATATTCGCTCATTTGGTTTTGATGATGGTGATGGAGAGCGCTTTCTAATACATCAATCCAAAATCTCCCATAGGTGTTCAACTGCGTTGAGATCTGATGACTGTGACCGCATAACACATGATTCACATTATTTTCATACTCATCAAACCATTCAAAGAACCCTCATGCTCTATGGATTGGGGCGGAGCCATCCTAGAAGAGACCACTTCCATCAGGATAGAAATGTTTCATTATGGGATAAAAGTGATCAGTCAGAAAAATGAATTGAGTTGCAGTGAAGCTTCATTCCAAGCTGTCAAGTAAAGACAAACCAGTAAAAAGCCAGCAAAATAGATAAACACCTCCAAAGCACTGTTTTTTTCCTTTAATTTGTCACCCTTCTATATGTTGGAGATGCTAGTGTCTGCTGTACCTGTGATTAAACTTGAGATGATCAGAGGCAAAATCACCATCTTCAGCATTCTCATGAGAATATCACCGGGGAAGGCGATGATCATGATAACGTCTGGGTGAAGTGGAGATGCATAACGCAGAAGGACGCCAGACACTGAGCCTACAATCACACCTGGACAAAACAGAACGTCAGATAGAATCAGACAAGCATGTAAATACAGACAGGTGGTGTGTAAGAAAAAAAATTCCCATATTTGCAAATGCAAAATTCTGTATAAAATTTGCATGACATGCCATCAGCAGCTGTAGTATCTTAAATCTAATCGATTTATTAGATCATTTAAAAAAATGATAATAATATTTCTTTTATATAATTGACCTTCTACTTAAGGGACTAATGAGCACTGGGATAGGCTCCAACAGCCTCTACGACCCAGCAGTAAAATAAGCAGTTTAGAGAAAGAAAGATTAAATGAATTTGCTTATTGAACATAGATTTTTGACACTGCTTTAGTGTTTCCTAATATCTACATGGTTCTATGGCTGAGGGAATTTTATATTGATCTCCTCACTGCTGTAAGTTGTGTTTACTCAAATCAATTAAGGAAACTTACTTTCTTAAGGCATTACATTAAAAAAAAGGCATTACGCTTATCTTTTTAAGAGTACAATTTAACTCTACGAAGTTAAATTTAAAGAACTAATTAAGTCCAAAAATGCTTATTTGTTTATAACACTGTGTTGAAACTCACTCACTGACAGACAAACATTCATTCATTCATTCATTCATTCATTTTCTTCACTGCTTATTCCTTTTCAGGGAGAGCCGGTGCCTAGCCAGCAGCATAGGGTGCAAGGCAGGAACAATCCTAGACAGGGTGCCACTCCATCGTAGGGCACACACACACACACACACACTAGGGCCACTTTAGAGACACTAATCAACCTAACATGCATGTCTTTGGACTGTGGGAGGAAACTGGAGTACCCGGAGTAAACCCACGTGGACATGGGGGAGGACATGCAGACTCCACACAGAAATCACCCAGACCGCCCAACCCGATGATCGAACCCACAGTAAATAAAAAATAACAGTATGTGCTTTATTCTGGTCACAGAGTCTAACCTGGGAACACCGGGACACCAATCTATTGTAGGGTACAATACACACACACACACACACACACAGACATTCATACCTTGGGCCAATTTATCTTAAGTAATCCACTAATGGCATGTTTCTGGCAGGTGTGAAATTACCGGACAACCTTGAGGACATCAACACATATGTTGAAGAATATGCAAAACTCCTCACAGACCATCACTGGACTGTCAAACCCACGATCCTGGAGCTCTGAGGTCGTACTGCTACCTGCTGAGTCACTGCCCCACCAAAATAAAACAACTCTAAAATATATTTGATGTGTCTTATTTTATTGGATTAGTAGCCATGGACTAATCACTAACAGCCAAGAAATAAAGGTAACTGTTATAACCATGATAGTCACTTATCTGGGCCTTTAAAAGAATTTTATGAAACTGGACTTTTACCATTTTTACAATACATGAATACCTTTGCTGCATATTGCTCACTTTTGCTAACTAACTGAATTGAAGTTGCATAAAAGAAGACCAAGAAGTATTATTTTGTGTGAGGTGTTTAGGAGAAATGTGAAAGAAGCAGGTTTGGTCTAGGATTAAACTAAAATTGTTTGAGTAATAAAAAGCTGAAATATTTGCTTCATTTAGTCTTTTCTGCTGGTACGTTTTACTGTGTAGTGTATTCCTCAAAATGCTGGACCATCCCTGAACATGTGCACATGATGTTAATAGCTTGTTGGTTACACCTGTCTACCTTGTATTGTTTTTTCCCATTTAGAGACGGTTCACCATTTTTTTAACCATCAACTAAATGCTTATGAATGAAATCCATTAAAACGCTTTGTAAATATCAATAAGGATTGAATCATTCATTCATTCATTCATTCATTTTCTTAACCGCTTATTCCTTTTCAGGGTCACGGGAGAGCCGGTGCCTCGTCGGCAGCTTAGGGCGCAAGGCAGGACCAACCCTAGACAGGGCAACAATCTATCACTCACACACACTCACACACTAGGGCTACTTTAGAGACACCAATCAACCTAACGTGCATGTCTTTGGACTGTGGGAGGAAACCGGAATACCCGGAGTAAACCCACGCGGACACGGGGAGGACATGCAGACTCCAAACAGAAAGGACCCAGACCGCCACACCCCGGGAATCGAACCTGGGACCTTCTCGCCTAAGGACTGAATCTTTCATACATATTTTTCTTAGTGCACATTATTAGGTATCTCAAATAAATCATGTTATTGTGTTACTCTGGTGGGTTATGACACATAATAACCAGGAATGTTTTTATTTCATTGAAACATCACAATGTTAATAGTACACACATTTATTCATCTACCGTGTGCTTTTATCCAACGTGAAAAAAAAGACATAGTCCAAGAAATGTAGCTTTAAGTGTTCAACAATGGTTCTCTGGATTTATATTCATAATCATCAGTCAAAGATTTGACCAATGAGCCAGAGCCGTCCTGAATATTGTAGCTGTTATCAATGTGGTTTATGTGATTCTGTCTAAATCACTGTGTCTTACCGAGAACAGTGAGTGCTAGAAGCAAGTTCTTCATGAATTTCTTACAGAGACCTCCACATGCTGGCTCTGGAGGCAGAGCTGGAGCTTCAAAGTGACACTCATGCATTCGAACCTCTACTTGCTTCTCCATGCTGCTAGCACTGACAAAAGAGATGCAAATACAGATTAAACTTATAAAAAAGTATTGACTTCATAAACATTTAGTTTTAGTCTAGGATTTTAGACTCTGTCATAGATTTCTTAGGTCCCGCACTTGGCCAACTTTTTTTTTAATTAACTCGTCACTAGATGTTTTGTCTGGTATTTTAACTCTGTGACTATTTATGTTTGAGGACCTCACCTTTTAAATAGAAACAGCAAGGAACTCCAGAAAACACAAGATACTGCATGATAGAAACCATGTGACTGTTAACTGTTATCTTCCACCAGTCTTGGCATGTTCCATCAGCCCTACAGCCTCGCTTCTGTCTCCTAGATTTATCGTTTTTATGCACAGACATGAAAATTAGAGGAATGTTCAGCCCTCTTTTTTTTCAGAGCCTCATTGGGACTGAATTTTCTCTCTGTTGTCCCCTGAGCACCCTACTCTGTATCAGGGACTCCATGAAGGTTTTCCCCTGAAGGTTTTCCCCTGAAGGTTTTCCTCTGCGGTGCTGTGCTGTCAACTTGTTCTAGGACCACAGCCTGATAAAAGACAGAAGTTCAGGTTTATATCATCAAGGCTAATTGGGGATAGCTGGAATGGGATGAAAAGTATGGTGCTGCAAGGGCATCCTAGTTGGTTCAGGGGTATTCTATCCCCAGAGGAGTTCTCCAGTCCTCAGAAGGATACTAAAGCCACTGTAAAGATTTTTTTTCTTTTATGGGGGCAATTTGGCTTTGGTGCCCCAGGGGGACAACGTGTTGAACGGTGAGAATGTTTCATGCTGCTTTGCCTCCACCTGCAGTCTATTCTTCACACTTTAACTAGACCGAGACGTGGACATGATGCTGGTAGTCTGTTACAAGGATGTCCTGCTGGCAGGCTTGAGGGCAGACCTCTGAGGTACTTGGTTCCCTTTTCTTCACTACAGTGTCAGACATGCCAGTGTGCAAGTCTTTTGATGACTCACTTGCATCTATGATCTCTCCATATTAAAAAAATTGCCTCTGCATTTACATTGTCTCCGATGACACTGCCACCCCTCAAGACTTTCCATTTATGGGCAATGCTGCCTCCCTCGTGCCAATTCTTTAATGCTCTTTTGTTGAAGAGGCTTACAGGTTCTCATCACCTCATGCATGCACTACAGCATTGGTTTTCTGAGTGCCATTCTGCCTTGAGACGCACGCCAGAGCAGGTTCTGTCACAGCTTGCCTAGCTTTTATTTTGGTTCTATTGTCCTTGTCCTATTATCGGTTTGTTTATGATTGCATTTACATGTGTCTGGTTTCCCCTTCTTTCAAGTAGTGCATTAGTGCCTTGTTCTGCTAGTCCTTGATTGCCTTCAGTGCCCTTTACTTTCAGATCATGACTCTTCAATCCGCCCTGATGCTGTCCACTGAGGGTAATCACATCACGTGACAAAACAGTGCAATGTCACTTGGCTTTGAAGTTGGCTGGATTTAAGATTCTTAAAGTCACTTCTCCTTTGCAACCTTGCATTGTTGTAGAACCTCTGAGTGCTTAATAATTAGGTATGTGTGAGTAAGAGTAATTTATGGTGCCCAGATAACTTTGGTTTCTTTTTTTTTTCTCTAAAATGATTACATTAGTTTCATTACTCAGATCTTGTATAATTCCCAGTATCATTAATCAAAATTAATCTTCAGGACAGAAACATAGAAAGTATATAACTTTATTGGCTATACATACGCTTTTACTCGTATCCACCAATTATTAGGCACATATGTACACATATAGCCATTTTTTTGTACATTGTACACTTTACCCATCATTTAATCTAGCATGTAGTATTGTGCAAATACTTTGTAAAGCCAAAGTAGTTAGTTAGCACTCAGACCAAACAGGATTTAGGTAAAGCAAAGGCTGTCTGATACACACTGCCCCAGCCCTAATAAGATGTAAGTCTGTTACGAGGTTAATTTTAGCCATCAATAATTGCGTTGCACAACAGCATGGACTGCCAAAAAGAGTCAAGGTGTACAAGAAGTACAAAGGATTAAGTCCTGTAAAGGCTGTTTTACTGACTCGAACATAAATTTGTTTGTACGCAGGTACAAAGCTTTAAATCACTTCGAAACAGTCTATGTTTATCCTGGAATAATGTTTGTCTTGCCATCATCAAGTTCTGAACAGAGGCAGAATCAGAAATCAATATGTTTAATCAAACTGAATGTCTAAGCACTAAGCAAAGTGCATGCAATATAAACAGATCAAGGTGAATAAGATTTGGTTGGGTAGCTTGCAAATGTTTATATTCCTCAAAAATGGACATTTTTTATGAATGCATCAAAGGGTATAAGTGGCAGCACTGCCATTGCATTAGTATTGTAGACTAAAAGTGACACAGATGCAACCAATACTAAAACATGATCTTATGAAGGTTGAAGTGCTGCATTCTTCTGGGAAGATCTGGATGAGTTAAATGCTCTCATTGCATGGTGGTGCATGGGCCAGATGTTGGGACACATTATGGGCAGCATTGTCCTGTTACTCAGTTTCCATTAAGATATTTGCATCAGCTTGAAATTGTTTTTTTTTTTACAACACAAAGATTCAAAACATGCAAAATGTTTACAAATGCAAAAATGTCCACTTTACCTGTGTCGTGATTTTGTGATCAAATGAAGTTTGTCTGTAGATACTTATGCAACCATAGGCTGTAAGAAAGACCATGGAAGAAATGATGACAAGATCACAGTTGGCCCATCAGGAGATTCAGATTCCAGTTCCTTAGGAATCTGACAATGATATCCTGCACCTGCTGCAGCTCTGCAGCTGTCAAGACAGAACTTCCAGAAATCAGTAGACACAGAGACTCATGCATGCACAGATCAGAGACTTGAATGACCATAAACCACCCAAACAATCTGAACCAACCATAGAACCATAGAGGTAAAATGGCCAAGCGGCTTCGACATGTGGACAGGGAGGAGTCATGCACACAGATTAAGAGTAAGTAACAAGTGAAATCCTTCTGACTGTATCCTGGTCACACATCCTTATATTCTTCACTGTCTTTATGTTTGGTCTGAACTCTTATAGTAACCAGTATTAAAGAGCAGCACTTTCATTTTATTTTTTTTTTATTTCAAGATCTGTTTATTTCAAGGTGCAAGTGTGCAAGAAGAACATACTGTAATGTCATGTGCTTTAGTATACAATGTGCTTTATTATAGAGTGAAACTAGTTCTATAAGGTTTTATCCATGTGAGAGAGGGTGGTGTCTGGATTAAACTGTTATATTGTTATTATATGTACAGTCTTTATACGCAAAGGTTTGCTCTTTTTAACTCAAATACATTTGCTAGCATCTGGACGTTTTGACAGTTTATACTGAGTAGCAGGTATTAAAATAGTGACTCCTAGCTAGCCAAAAGTCTGTTGTTAGATTGGCAAAAAAAACTGTTTATGCAAAACGACTATTATTATGTAAATCAGCCTTATGCAATACAATAATGCAATACCAATTTACAATTTATGATTACACAAGCTAAGGGATGCACTTTTGGGGATTGGGGAGGTTAAATATAGAAACAAATACTGACTCCATTGACATTTCATGAACATTATAAACATAATAAAGCACACAGCATGATGTATACACATAGCCATCTTATAATTACCCACAAATACCCTTTTATACCATAGCATCCTTAAGCAGTTCCAGTGAATGAGCGGTTACTATAGAAACCATAGCACATTGTCATATTACAAATGGGATTTACCTTGCAGCTGGAATGACAGTCCAAAGCCTTTCAGTTGTAGAAATGTATTCAACGCTATAGTTTTATTAAGTTGTAAACCTGGATAACCAGACATGTATGCTAACATTTTAATACTGTCCTTAATGGTTCACCCTTGTGCACTAAGAGCAGGGTGAATCAGGGGACTGCGTTTGGACCGTCTGCATTGTATCTCCTGCCCACTTTTCCTATTCCTATTCTCACCAAAACTCTTCACACACATTCACCAGACTTCATCCAGGATTAGCAGACGGGTGACTATAATTAACTAATCTGGCCCAAGATTTGCTAATCCAGCACGCAGACGCAGAGATGAGAGTACACTGGAGGGAAAACATTGCATGCTTGAAGTTTTAAATTCCGCTGTCAGTCTGCCATACAATGCAGGGACACATCCTATTCTTCAGCACTACCTTCAGCACTTGGTTATTGCTGTATGTTCATCCAATGGGTGTGTGCAAGGGAACTATATTTTTCCTGCATGCACAAATTAAAAAAATTAAATAAATTCCCAAAGGAATGACAATACAGTAATGAGTAAGTAAAGAAACAACACATTTTATGGCTTTAGCTTTACTCTCCAGAACAGAAGTAGTAAAAGAACATATTCTTACATAAAACTGCCGTGCTAGACTTATTTCATGTGCACAGCCCTTGCAATCAGTGACTATGCTTATGATGCAATGGCCCAGACTTCGAAGAAATAACTGAGTGATGGCTTGAATCAGGAAGAGTAAAAAGAACTGCATTTTGCTTTAGTATTTATACAGTAGCTAATGACTTGCAACTACAAAAGAAATAATAATAATTAAACATACAGGATATTACTGTAATAATTCAGCCTGTTAACCACATGGGACCTTCCAAAGATGTTTCCGGTTTCATCAATTCAACTCTCATTCTTTTTATAGTGCAGATGCAAAAATTCAGAAATATTTCATGACACATTGGTAATACAATATATAACAAAAAGATTCACACACTCACACTCATATGTGCTTTTTGAAAAGCTCGTTCCTGATTTAGTCCTTTACTGTTATAATAATAATCTCCACTCCTCTGGGGGGATTTGCTCATTTAGCCACAAACTCATTAAGTGAAGTCAGGCTGATGTTGGGAATGGAGGCTTGGGGTGCAGTGGGGTTGAGGTCAGGAATCCATGCTGGTTCTTCCACATTAACCTTGGCAAACCATAATAATTTATAAACCTTGCTTTGTGCACAGTTATGAAGCTAGAGCAGGTCTGGGCTAGGCTTCTTAGTGTAGTATCTGAGCTTCCTTTATAAATATACATAGGGTCCTTTAAGCTCTCTGATTTAGATGGAGCTTTTCTGTCTGAGGCCTTTCTGACAGCTAAGAAAAACCTTGTATGGTCATGGTATCTTGAGTGTCTGAGGCCCATGGCTTTGTGATTCCTAAGTTTGGGGTCTCTTGAGTACTCATATGTAAGCGTTATATGGTTATGTATATGTTGGGAATATTCCTATAGCTTAAGTGTTCCATATGGCTAGACCAAATGATGCCAAGTGTGCCTTCCTCTCAACGTATAAGAACCAAGGTCCTTCCTAGATTTCATTTTGAGTGTTTGAGTGTTAATCTGGCTTCTACAACAATCTCCAAGCGTTCCTGGGGCTTGTAAATGATTCTGATACTTATTTGATATTTGTATTAATAAATTCCTTTACAAAGAAGAAGCCAGTATCAGCAGAGATTCTTTACCTCAACTTCTTTGCATCATCACTGCACAAAAGATACATTAGTTCCAGTGAAAGGAAAGTTTTATGCAATAGCATAAGACATGATGGTCAGGTGTCACATACTTTTAGTCATGTAGTGTATATTTCATACAACACTGATGCTGATTATTGTAAAACACCTAAAATCATCAAATTCAAAGCCACTGGGGGGACTGAATGGGGTGAAAGGAAGGGAGAGCGGACAACACCTAGGACAGAGCACCATCCACCACTGGATGGCAGACACACAGCCATTCACACACTCACACCTGGATAGGGCAATTATCCATACATCCAATTCACCTAACCTGCATGTCTTTGAACTGTGGGAGGAAACCGGAGTCCCAAAGTAAACCCATGTAGACACGGGGAGGACTCCACACATTAGGGACTCAGATCGCCCCACCAGGGGATCGAACCCAGGACCTTCTTGCGGTGAAGCAACAGTGCAACCCACTGAACCACCACGCTGCCTGATTTTCTATAAGATCGTCCTTTTTTGTGTTGTGTTTGTATCAAACACAGTCAATTCAGGGGAGTCAGCTTATGATTTAACCAGTCAAACTGATTAATGCCTCTAAGAATTCAATAATAAGTAAAATAACTTTGAGAACAATGAGTTGTGATTTTCACCACTGTAAAAAAATGTACTTTCTGACTCTTCAGCATGATTTAAAACATCCTTAGGGGTCCCACTCTGACAGTGATGCACCTACATGATTTATTGTTTTTTTACTCTACTGAATATTACATTTATGTATATGATAATTCCTTATAAAAAAAATCAATAACGACAACAGAAATGCCATTTCCCCCACATTCCCCTATGAACATGACTCTACATGCATGCAGCAATATTTTCAGTTATTATATCCAGTGTGATTAAAGAGAATATTTGCATGTGGAAAGAAAACAGCTATTTACATTCTGTGACTCAGCAGCACCTGCCTGTCATCTGTGCTGAATTCTTGCTTTGCCATTGACATTTATACAGCATGTTTAATACCTCAGCATGCACAAATACATGCAAATGGCCTTGATCTTTCATGACCTCACCTAAATTTGAACAGAAGCACAGGATCATTTATCAGGATTAAGCCCTTCTAAAACCCAGGCTAAAAATAACTTCATCATCTAATACTTCGATCTTCACACCCTTATTATCCAGAATAAATATTTTGAGAGCGAGTTTAGGGTACGAGATGCCGGTTATTATTCCATTCAGTAAAATACAAGCAAAAAGCTCAGGATAAAAGGTTTTACTGCTATTTGTTGTGATTTAAACATGTAATGATGGAAGATGGTACACAACACTGTACAATATTGAGCTCGTATACCCAATTTGTTTGTGCAGATTTTAAGGCATTAATCACTGGAGCTGACATTAATTCTTAATGACCAGAACTAAAACAGGGCGCTTTGGCTTGTGAAAAGGCTGTGGGCCTGAGGACAACATAAATCTTGAGAGATTGCATATGCAGAGAACATGCTATTTATGTTTTTAAATAAAAGCTTACTCACTGCTGTTTTTCAACTGGAATTACGATATGTACTTGTTAAACAAACATTTTAGTTCTTTCAGCAAAATTGCCAGAATCAGGCACTTAGTATGAATCAACTGTTAGCCCAAATGATGTTGTGCTTTGGGAAAGAAAAAGAAAATTTGTCCACTCTTGCTTTAGATTGATGATAAACCTCCCAAAATACCATTCTGCTAGTGAGAGGTGGTCTGCATTTAACTGTTGAATAAGTCTTGACACAGACAAGAGACAAACATGGGAAGAGACATCTAAGCACTCTGGGGATCATATACAGAGACAAAGGGCCTCTGGTAAACACAAGAGTGCCTCTATAATACATAGATAGAACTTGAGATCTGAACAAATGGACAGTGGGTCAGAAGAAAATACTACTGAAAAGCTACTGAAACTGTAGGGGTTGTAGGCAGTTGAATATGAGTGTTGTATAGAAAACCGGCCTCAATCAGACAAAAAACGTTTTGTCTGTTGACAGAGGATAACAGGCTTGCACTGATACCCTTAAGATTGTTCTTCTTCTTATGTGTAATAGTTTGCCAAAGACAATATGGCAAGGAATGAGTGTACAACATACTGTACATCTTTAATAGAAAATGAGCAAGAATTTGATGCACAAGTTTGCACAAATATACATACACCCACATGAAGGTTCCAAAATCTTTTAAATTATCATGCACAAGGTCTCCTTCCTACTAGTGATTATGATTGACTACAGCTTCTCTGTGCCCACATGAAAGCATTTTTTGCATGACAGCACTCATTTTACTGGCCAACACACAGTACAATGGGAAAATCCTAGGATCTCAGTGCAGATCTGAGAAAGATAATAGCAGATTTACAGGGTGTCAGGGAGTCAGGAACATCCCTTGGAGCCATTTCTAAACAACTGCAGATTTCAAGATCAAGATCAAACAACTGCATGTAAGTACACGTTATTGGGAAGTGTAGCCAATTTGCCAAGGTCTGGAAGAAGACTCAAACAGTCACCCTCAGCTGACAGGAAATTGGTTCAGATGGTCAGGAACAACACAAAAACCACAAAGGCACAGGCCTGCCATGGACTAGAAACTGCTTTCAGTGACTATAGCTAAGCAAGTTTTACACAGACAAGGACAGAGAGGTTGCTGTCCAAGAAATTACCCCCTGCTCCAAAACACCTTCAAGTTAGACTACAGTTTGCACCTGAACAGATGGACAAGGAAAAAAACCTTCAGGAGAAAATTTTTGGCCACAGTGACCAGAGGAATGTTTAGAGGAGTAAAAGTGAGGCATTTATCTCCAAGTACACTGTATAAACTGTTAAGCATAGGGGTGGTAGCATCGTGCTTTTGCTGCCAGTGGAACTGGTACCTTGCACAAAGTATATGGATTAATGAAGGACTATCAGCTAGACAGTTGAAACGTGGACACAATTGGGTTTTCCAACAGGACAATGACTTTAGACATACAGGGGTTAGACAATGAAACTGAAACACCTGTCATTTTAGACCACAATAATTTATTAGTATGGTGTA
>JAOTRJ010000038.1:9393578-9407026 GCA_028564905.1 Leptodoras praelongus | reverse complement strand
GAATCTACAATGTAAATAGTCATGAAAATAAAGAAAAGGCATTGAATGAGAAGGTGTGTCCAAACTTTTGGCCTGTAGATCACTTTGTATGAGTGTATAAAATGATGTACTATGCCACTGCTATATGTGTTTCTAAATGCATCAATTTTTGCATACTAGGGATTTTTATAATCATATAACCACATGTTCTATCACTGTGACACAAACATGGTTTTGAGAAAGATTTTTGAGATAGAGAAATGTGTCAGTTGCTGCACCCCCATGGACAAAATTTGGTGTGCGTCTAAACAATGTTATGATGATCCAGGGTGTGAAATTTGGTGAAGTTTGAGCCTTTACATCACAAGATATTGGCTAGTGAAGGTAGATTTTAGGTTTGAGCATTATTCACTAGGTGGCGCAACTCTACAAAATGCACCTCCTAGAGGCCAACTTGCCATTAAAAGTTCATCATTTTTAGCAAAACAGTTTTCAAGCTTTCCAAGAAACTGCTTTGACCCTACACCACTTCAGGGGGCACTAACATGAAGGGTAACACACACCTAGGGACATAGATTTTATATTCCATATTAGACATAGGGAGCTACAACCATACCCAAGTGTCATGTGGATAGGTGAAGTCTATAATATTGATGACCAAAGAAGAATAAAAAAACTAGCTGTGGCAGTCATAATGACACTGTGAGAAGAAACATGGGACAGTGGTAGCTCAGTAGTTAAGACATTGGACTACTGATTGGAAGGTCATGAGTTCAAATCCCAGCACCACCAAGCTGCCACTGTTGGGCCCCTGAGTAAGGCCCTTTACCCTAGACTGCTAAGTTGTATAAAATGAGATCAATGTAACGCACTATGGATAAGGGTGTCTCCACAAGGCTTTTTAAAGTGTTTTGAATTGAGACTTTAACTGACTGTGATATGCGTCTGTTCCTGAATCAGTTCTAGCTCACTCTTGGCGGCAGCAGGCAGCTTGTGAAACAGATGGAGGATTAATATCCATTGTTACAGGCAAAACTTTATGCACTATATAATATAGTCACTAAAATGAACTTACAGAGCAGTATAGTATTTCATTCTATAGTCTTATAGACACATGCTTTTTTTTTATTTACCCTCAGTCCAAGCAGGAAATGAAGCTACGCTACTACATACAGCGATGCATTGCCTCGGGTTCCATCAGAACTGTGATCTTTCGGCACTGTCATTGTCCTCACACCTCACAGAGCACACACAGATGGCCTGCTGACTGCTTGCGTTTGTGTGTGTGTGTGAGAAGCCTGTGTGAACCACTGCATACTTTAGCCTTGGCTGAGGTGTCCAGTCGTGTGGTATAATCAGATTAGGGAGGTGAGGAGAAAAACTGCCATTATTTCCACTTTACCGACAACAACGGCAGGTCACGCATTGGAAGCAAATAGATATAGGAGACGGAATGGAGTGTGTGTGTGTGTGCTTGAGTGCTTGAGGAGTCCCTCAATTCTAACTAGACTGTGTTCCCAAGCTCAGCTGATGGAGTCCAAAGCAGAGATGTTGCATTACACCGCAGCAGTGGTTTCTGGCTGCGTATCCGTGGCGACAGCGGAGGGCTTGTACTGGGCACATCTGGCCTGGCGGGCGCTGCCTGGCTCAGCATGGCAACAGCATCACCTAGACACACAGCCTCTCATCAGAAAGCCTGCAGACTCTCACACACACACACACACACACACACACACACACACACACATACACACACACACACACACACACTCGTACATACTTAGGTGCTCAGAAGCACAGGGAACAAACTCACCATTTGATGCACTTGTATTATTGAACCGTTTTATTAATCCTAGCCTGCAAAAATAACAAATTTTATTAAATTGTTTGAATTAATGTTTTGTTCATTATATTTCTAGTAGAATAGCAATATAAAATTATTTATGTAAATAGACAACTCAGTTTCGCATTCTTGAGAATTCTCCTTTGGGCATGTGGACACGTGTGTGTGTGTGTGTGAGAGAGATATTTTGCATTTACGAAATTTGGCAGATTTCCTTATCCAAAGTGAGTTACATTTAAGTACGGATTAAGGGCCTTGCTCAAGGGCCCATCAGTGGCAGCTTGAACTCACAATCTTCTGGTCAGTAGTTCGACATCTTAACCACTGATCTACACTGCCCCGTTTATCACTCCTTTGAACACGTTTTCCTCAGTTCTATATTCATAATAATATACACTGAAGTACCTGAAAAACTGGTATACCAGTTAATTCTTGGTAGATCCCCCACAGGATCTTTATAGGGAACGTTACACAGTCCTCATGCTGATGTTTGTCTTTTTACAGCCACACTGCTGTCATAAGTTCGAGGTTTCGCCAGAATTCTTGAAAGGCTCATATGTGAAAATCCAAACTTTGCGTCTACCTCCGAAATGCTTTGAAAATCACAATATCGTAATAACTTGCCATTTTCACAGAAGAAACAGCTCTAGAAGCTTCTATAGATAGTCTATCGCTTTATATTGCAAACATTGACGTGTATAGGTGCCGTTGCTATGTATTTTGCATAGGCTCACCAGTTTGTCTGGTACTTCAGTATATTTTCTACTGTATAAATAAGATTAATTAGTATTGCTGCCAATTAAAGGATTACTCCAAGTGCTTTTCAAACCAGTCTCTATCTAGTACATTTGTACCACATGTGGCTTAAAACTAACAATAATTTCAACTTTACTGAGGAAAAAAAACCAAGAAAATTAAGGAAAATAAAGTCTAAGGACAGTTGTTGGGGCAGTCCATAATCATTTATTTGCAACATATTTTTGTAGAGTGTTTAAATGATTTCTTTTAAAAACATCTCTATAATTCATTCTTTCTGAAATGGAACAGTTGCTATAGTTGCTATTGACTGGATGGAGTTATGAAGTAACTGATGTTTGGGAGAAAGACCACTCTTTCTTCACCCTCGATTTTCTGTCTTGCGCTTTCTCAGCTAGTGATGACATTTCTGACCCACCACCGCCACCTCCCCGTCCCTTTCCTGCAAATCAAAACCTACCTGTGTGCCTTTCATGGCTGGTTAGATTATTTAGTACAAAGCAGGAACTGTGCTAGACCTCCAGTCCAAGTTCTTACAGTTTTTTACATTCCATGATGCACAGGATGTTTATGGTTACCTCCGTAAAGCAGGTGTGTTGGTTTGTCTTACTGTGGAAAAACTACTTTGCTGATTGTCATGAAAATTGGTGGAAGGGTGTAGCTTTGGCCGAGGGAGAACCAGTTCAATTTTGGAGCTGATCTGAGTGCCGTGGCTTGGCATGCATGTACGCATTACTTTTGCAAGGTCAGGCAACAATGACCTGGGTTTGTCATGTGTTTCAGTTTGTCTAATATAGTCTCAGGGGTGGCTCAATGGTTAAGTTGTTGGATTACTGACTAGAAGGTTGGGGGTTCAAGCCCCAGCACCATCAAGCTGCCACTGTTGGGCCCCTGAGCAAGGCCTCAACTGCTCAGTTGTGTAAATTAGATAAATGTAAGTCACTCTGGCTAAGGGTGTCTGCCAAATGCAATAAATGTAATGTAAGTTTCTCAAATGTTTAAGCTTTAGTATAGGGAATTCAGCATCTGCCTTAAAATCAGGTTTGAGTAAACTGGTTGTTTGTTTTTCTCAGCACAATGCAGCTATTTTGTCAAAATGTACGTGGTAATCGCTCATATGGTACAGATGCAGTGGTTAGAGCGAAGGATAAAAAGAAATGAAGCACATGGATGATATTTTTCCAGTACATCTTTAATGAGGGTGGTTTCTTTAGTTTCGTTGTAACTGCTGTATAATAATCCTTGTCCTTACCATGACTGTGTACCTGCATATTTCATTCTGTGCCAGCTGTTTTACACCTCTTGCTCTCTGCATTAGCTCTTGAGTGCTCTGTGAAAGCTATTGTGTTTTTCTGGCAGCTATATGTGGCAGAAAAAAGGCCTTGATTTCAGTGCATTATATGTGTCACGTATTTTCTGCTTTTGCCTCAAATCACTATGGTTACAGAATTGACTGTGTGTGTGTGTGTGTGTGTGTGTTTACATAGGGGATGTTGAGGGTTCTGTAATGTTGTGTGTATGTTTGAGGTGGCTGTTGAACAGTGTCATGATCAGACATCTGGGAAGAATCCATATGGTAGAAAAACCATGTCATCCTTGTTGACCTGCAGCTTTTTGACTTGCAGACACATTTTGTAGTAGAAGGATAATATATACTGAAGCCATCAATAGATCTCTTGATAAAAAAACAGTGCATGACCACAGAGACGTGCTTCACTGGTATGTTTTAAGATTCTTTCAAATGCCTTGCACTCACAACAAAAGATGTACAACGTATAATGTTGTTAGATAGTCCACCGGGCAAGTAAAAGCTCCAGGGTGCTGCCCAGTCCTGTCTTTTGGTTGCCTAGAAACCTCACCGACAGACTGAAAAGTGGTTCCTAATCTAAAGTAATGTAATAATAACATGTATCCAGCTAGTTAGCCAGTTGAGTACTTGAATATAGAACTAACGGACTGTGTATCCGTCGTCTTTATCCTCTCTTGATAAAATTTTTGCTGTGGTATATTGCGTTTGTGACCTTGACAAAAAGTCTTCGGGGAACTTTTTAACCGTGAGCCGCGGTGTCCTGTCCTCGCATCAGAAGAAAAACGTTTTCAACGTATCTGGCTAGCGCGTTCATTCTTTCTCTCTATATGTTTAATCACTAAGGAAAGCTGACAGCTCCTGATCAAACAACGAAACGATCGCCTGTCACCAGTGCACACTAATTAATCCTCCTAATAAAGCCGATTCTGCCAGGTCTTGTCTCAGGCGATGTGTGTGGTACGTCAGGTGTTGGGTTTCAAAAGCATGTGCTGTATTTACAGCATTGAGGTGTGTCAGAAAGTGCGGTAACGTTTAAACATATATCCATTTAAAGTGATTTGTCCACCTTTACCTAGTTGTAGTACATTCTTGTAAAAGCTGCCATTTGAACTTCTCTTCATGCATCATTTTTGAGGCCACTTCTGATTCATGATGCATGCTCAGTATATAGGGTATACACATAAATATTCCCTCAGCACCATCTCCTTTTGGCTTTTCCCCTGATTTTTCTCCTTAATTTAGTCACCCAGGCAGCCATAGAACAGCTACCCATCCTCCGAGGAACGTGAAGCCAGCCGACCACATAGTGCATAGTACATACAGAAATGCTCTCCCGCCCGCTTCTGTATGTATGAACACATAGATGCCAATGATTGACTAGTGTCACAGTGATTGATATTTGGAGAGACAGAATGCCACCCCTTCCTCTCTAAGAGCATGGCCTGGCAGTTTTGCTCTCTTGGATGGCTATAGCATCATCAGGATTCTAAGGATGATAGTCCGCATTTTTTTCTGATTTGCCACTCAACTTGAACCCTTGCAAGCCGTCATTTTAGGAAGAACGCATAAATTCCTTGCTAAAGCGCCATGACATAAACATCCCCTAGCCTCAACGTTGCATAGGTCGCATGCGACTCCAACATTTTTGAGTCATTGTAACATGTTGCCATTATGAAATATACTGCTTTGCAATCGGGTCCATCTTTTTGAAACACCCTGTACAGTTTTCTTTGTTAAATACATTTCTATATGACTCCTTAGGAAACAACGTCTTCTGGTACTCATTCGAGGCAACTAAAAACAGGACGTAAATGATTTGAATATGGATTTGAATTTACTCTCGGAATACCTCAATATTATGAAAACTTGAAGACTATTTGAACTGTGAAATTTTGACAGCCCTACTGTGTGTTTACTGTGTGTAGACAGTGCTTTCAGAATGAGATGAGACAGAGTGGGTGTGTGGAAGTACGTGTGTGGAGACTGAAAGTCCAGACAGGCATGTTTCACCCTCATTTGCGTCTTCTCAGAGAATTACCCAGCAGTTATACTACATCAGTTTTTTGTTTGTTTGTTGTTATTGTTTTTTCAGCATTTTCTTAAGTGTCGCTATTGCCGATTGTGTCATATTCAGTGCAGTAATGAGGTCACGTTGGTTGCCAGTTTGTTATTGGCCGCATGTCACTTTCTAATCCAGTAGTAGGTCAGTGTATAATTCAGTCTAATGAGGAGTTGTTAGATGATATAAGGTCAGCTTTGCAATTATCACCTGCCATAATGCTGCAGGATTGCATTTAGATTGTCACAGCTGCGGGTTATTTTACTTTTTGGTATAATTAAAAACATGCATGCAATTAGGTATACCTTGCTTATTATACACACTGGGTCTGACTACCACTACTACTACTAGACCATTCAGTAGTCTGGATGCCTTAAAATCTTCACAGACATCTGCTGGGTCTCTGAGTAAATAAGCGAAAGCTGGTCATGTTACCCTTCGGCTGAGGGTCACACCAGATGAGGGAGTTCAGGGATTAGATTGGTTCAGGGAACAGATGGCTGTCTGGGTATGAAGGCAGTCAAGCCCACCAGTACATGACCATGACCATAACTCTGATATCTTGGACACGTACAGTACATACGTGCACACCCAGACCCCAACCCACACCTGTTTGTACACTTCCACATGCATTCATGCATGCACATGAATGTATTTGCACATAAATTGAGTGATAAATCATGTAAGCTGGAGTCAATGAGTAAACGCGCTTGACTGTAAACCATCGTTTCCGCTCTGGGCCTGGCTGAGCGACGTACAAGTGGAGACACGGAGCAGACGCTACGGATTGGTCGGGGTCACCGTGCCAGCGGCTCAGGGCCAGGAACATTCAAGGGCGCAGGGCTGCGTGATCCGCGCAGCAGGGAGAGAAGCTCCAACAGCACACACAGCCTCCGGCAGCGGACCTCAGATCACTGAATCGCGGCGTTACTCTACTGTCGCTGTATTGCTGTACAGCAGCTGACCATCTTAAGCTTCTACTAATCATGAAT
Organism: Leptodoras praelongus; assembly: GCA_028564905.1. NCBI lineage: Eukaryota > Metazoa > Chordata > Actinopteri > Siluriformes > Doradidae > Leptodoras > Leptodoras praelongus. The sequence goes on along the minus strand of JAOTRJ010000038.1, from coordinate 9,400,088 downwards.
ATCAACTGGCTCCACCCCCTATAGCTTTAGAAACCTTTTGCTTACACAGTTGTTACTGGGCTTTGTGTATTACATAGTAGTCTACTACTGACTTAAAATAAAAACGCTACACTTTAACAGCCATTAGAAAAAGCAGCACTGCAACATCATTAGTATTAGATGTTAAGATCAGAATCTTGGGGCATGCTGGTATAGGAGAATAAAGGGTGATGGGTTTGTATGATCAGTATGGTGACATCTGTTAACCCTGATTGATTATTTTCACACAGCAGCACTCCCTGAAGTACATTTATATTCATTAATATTTCTTCGTCTTGAAGTAATTAAGACAAGAAAACATGCAAAGCCCTGAAGACTTCCCTGTGGTGGAAAACCTACCGACTATTACTAAGTACTGACGTCTGTTAAATAAACATCTCACTGGTTCAATGACTAGACATTTGACATTTTAACCAGTTTATTATTAGTTTTATATTACGTGTCTGCCATACAAGTTGCTCTGAATGATCTGTTTCTATAGAAACCATAACTATTAAAAGGAATGCATTACATTTACATTTGTGGCATTTGGCAGATACCCTTATCCAGAGCGACTTACATTTCATCTCATTTTACACATCTGAGCAGTTGAGGGTTAAGGGCCTTGCTCAAGGGCCCAACAGTGGCTGTGGTGGGATTTGAACTCATGACCATCGTCAGACAGTCAGTCAGTAGTCCAATGTCTTAACCACTAAGCTAGACTGCCCCTATATTAATATACTATATACTGGTGGTGATTTGTATTGTAGGTAGGACTACTGTTAGAGCTGCTGTTGTAAACTTAAACCCAACCACCGAGAAATCCTGTAATGCTTTGCATGAATGTACATCATCACAAGTCAATAATGAGTCAGTGATGATGGTCCTCCAGTCCAGGTTACTCCTTATTGGCAGCAACTCCACAGGCAATACTGGAAATGCTGTAGGTTTGTTTGTCGCTTTACTGTTGCTGCACTTCATTATGGTACATTACTGTTTCAATAGACACTCTTACAGATAGCCAGTTAATATATCGATCTAGTTATAACTACTATAGTTCTCCCTGCTCATGCTTCCATCCACTTACAAATATACACTATGTACTCACTGATTCATTGATTCATTCATTGATTCATTTGTTTATTCGTTCATTTGTTAATTCATTCATCTTCATTGCTTTGCCCTGGTTTGCAGTCTATCCCAGGAACGCTGGGTGAGGGTGGTGTGACTCAGGATTACTATGCACCCTCACATGGACGTTTTCATTCACACCTAGGGGTAAATTTAGAGTATCCAGTCCACCTACTGGTATGTTTTTGGGAGAAAACAAGAACCTAGAGCAAACCGAGACTGACACAGGAAGAACATACAGTACCAAACACCAAACAGGCAGCAGGCTGAGCTGAGGGATGAAAAGGAGAACCCTGGAGCTATGAGGCAACATTAGGTCATTACTTTCCCACCCAGTTCAGTTATAAAGTAAAACTAATAACCCTCACCTGTGCAACGCTGGATTCTCTAACAAGAGCAGATTTAAAGTCTGGAGGCTTCTGGGTAGCACAATTGACTAGGATGGTGAAGCGATTGCGAGTTTGATGCCTAATGATGCTCGTTCCATCCGTTGTTGGTTGATGGTTGATCTAAACAGTCTTAATTTCGTGAATGAGGATTTTATTTCTGGATTTATTTCAGGATTTTATAACAGACATGATCCATGCTTTATTGAATGTCACCAATGCTGATAAGTCCATAGAGCCTTATGATAGCCATGTAGATAAAATATCAGATCAGTCTGGCCCTTTTATATGTACGCTTTTTACATGTACAACTTCGTCTTGGGTCAGTTATATACACTATATAAATATATATATATACGTATGATGGCTTCTTTCCAGTCATTAAAAGGGACAACAAATGAGCCTTATTATTATTTTCTATTATGTGAGCAGCAGTTAAAACCTCATTAACAGACTATTCAGTAATATGAGCTGCATAAATTATTACATGTAGTTGTATTTCTATGTCTGCCAATAGCCTTATGGACATTCTGGAAACTGTAAAAAAAAAAACGGAGTAAAATGATTACCTCTCTCCATGTTTCTCTATCTCATGTGTCTGTCGCTTCATAATTGGCCGTGTTTCAAGCGTAATCGAATGCTAATGGAGAGTGGGTAACAATTACAGATTACGTCATTGCGATTTGCCTCCAGGTTTGGATGTCATCCCACATTTCACAAAACCCGGATAAGTGGCGTAAAAAAACTGACTGCCCCCCCCTTTCCCTCCACCATTCCCTCTCCATCTCTCCCACCTCTCTTTTGTGTGTTTGGCTAGGGAGCGTGGCTGCATGTGACTCATAGTTGAGCGGGACTGTATTTTTAGCATCGATTCTCCTCCTCACCGCGCTGCTTCTTTTAGGGAGAAGAAAAACCCATAAAGCAGGCTTCATGTACAGTATATATATATATATATATATATATATATATATATATATATATACATTTACTAATGGATATCTCGGTGCTAAAACATCATGTCCTCCCGCTTATAACAGAAAATAGTGAAACAGCAGACACTTACAGACAAACTTCCGTTTTGTTTGTCTTGGTTTGTCAGTTTGTCTCAAGGAAAAAGCCAAAAAAAAAAAACAACAGCCTAACATGTTGATCCAGCAGTCAAGAACTTTAAACTTTTGTTCTCATTTCCTTCACCATGATCTTTTTAAGTGACAGAAACAGTTCTCTCTGTCGTTTTCTCTCCGCCTTCCGTCTATTGTTCTTTTAAACTCAGTTTCGGATTAAAGCAGATTAGCCGAGGCGCTGATTGCTGCGTGTGCTTCTGCCTCCCTTCCCCCATCGCTCTTTGTCCTGCCATCATGCAGCTCCCTGAACAGTGTAAGAAATGCAGGACTATTTATTTATGAAGAAATGCTCCAGATTTGAAGCATGGACAAGCAACTAAATGCTGCTTCAGACAGAATGCAGTGATTTCTCTATATCCATGAGCAGACTATTTAATATTAATGCACAGGGAAGTCTAAAGCTCAGAGTTTCTCAATCATATACTCTACATTAGAGCCGTAATTTAACATTATATTATTTCCAGGAAACATCCTTTTGAGATTAATACTGAATATTGTTTGCTTTATTCTTTTACAACCCGGTTTCTTTGTTTAAAGCTGGATAGAAATTTCCCAATGGGTTTTTATGTGTCAAACTGACAGCGAGTCAGCTTAAAGGTAATTACACAAAATGGTTGGTGTGGGAACAATAAAAACAGTGATGTAGTGATAATTGTGTATCAGTCCATCAGTAAAAAGTCTCATCTCATTTTCTGTTAGCCGAGTGTGTGTTCATGCTTGAAGCTCTGTTGAGTGAGATATCAAATGCACTTCAGGAAAAAAAAAATCACAGTTGTTCTGCTGGCTCAATTAATTAACCTTTTAGACTCCTTTATGTTTCTAAAGGCTGAGAAATGTTCAGCAGGAAATGCAAGAAAAACAGCGAATATTATGTTATAAGAGGAAAGAAGAGGAACGATCCAAGGTTCTCTGGAATTTATGTCATTTTGCATACCTTTTTTGTTTTGTCATTTTTGACAGTATATTATGAGTTGTAATTCCAGATTCGGCACACCCTCCGCTAATAAGATATGTCACTCAGTAAAATATACACTCCTATAAGCTACGACAGGACTTAATAAACCAGTCCACACGAATGTGATCAAGTTGCCAGGAAACAACAAAAAAACCTCAGAAATAAACCCTAAAACAAAAGTCGTCTCTGTGTGTATGACTAACAGATATGCTGGATGAAAAGTGATCCAACAATAGATCAAAATGATAAGATGGAGCAGGCCATACATCACACAGCAGGAACAACTGTCCAGATTGTCTGGGTAGTAGTTTGATGGTGGAAGGAAATGCTCATTTTGACAAATTGGCGCTTGCTACTTTGCCTAGTTTCACACAGAAATAAAAAACAAGATTTAAAACCAACTAGAGAGGGGGAAATCGATTGAGTTATGTATCACTCTTCCTTTGTGCAGTGGTTCATGTATCGCCTGACTCACTGACTCCAAAATAATTTTTTTAATTTATATATTGCTCATATACACACTAATATATTGAATTCTTGTAGTTACCCATGAAATGCTCATACGTGAAAATCCAAACTTTGCTTTTACTTTCGAACTTTCCATTCTCTCGGCGGAAACGGCTCCATAAGCTACTATAGATGTCTATAGCTGTATATATGCACTGGCCAATGCAACCTATAATGTGCATAAGTGCTATGTATTTTGCATGGTACCAGTTTTTTCAGGTGCTTCAGTGTACATGCACTGTACTGGGTTAAAAATAACACAAGGATTAGGTTGCACTTATTTAATTACTCATGTTCAATTCAGTTGTGCAGCTGTTGAATAAAGCTTCCAGAAATAAAGCTTTAGCTGTATGACTCAATATTATGTTTACATGGCTTTTAAAAATGTATCAAAGAAATTGGGAAAAAAATATAATATAGACTCTCAATACTTACAGAATCGCTATACAAATCAAATTAGCACCCTGGTTCTGTGATAAAATTATATCGGATAGTCTCTGGTGAGTCCCATCCTTAAAATACAAGGTGTTAAAGCAGTAAGTTCAGCTTCCGACATTTATGGGTGGGTCTGTACTCTTTTCCTCAATCTCAACTCAACCTGTTAAACACTGGTGTTCTATCTAACTCTGTTGTTTAGCTGATAACCTGGGGCCAGCTCACGTCCCTTTGGATCTTTTGCTCTACCTGCCATACGGATCAAAATTTGGCAACAGAAGTCTTAATAATATTGTTTGAAGCTCAGAGAGAAAGGCATAAGACACCCATGAGCGAGCCCTTGCTGAAGAATGAGGTCGTGTTACAGATGTTGTCCACGGCTGTTGCTCGCACGCCTGTGCCCTTCTCTGTGAAGAATGGAGTCATTTCATGGCGAATGCTCAGTGACACCAAAAATAAAGAGAGAGATTGTTAGGACTCATTGATTTTCCACGACAGTGAAAAACATCAACAACAACGCCACTTAGCCGTTGCTGTGAGGGGTGACGTGGGCAACACAGGAACTGTCTCGGAGGGATGCCGGTATTGGCTTGGTTTGGTACGTTTATCTGGCACTGCTTGCATGGCTTCATAAAGCAGCAGCAGTATTACTTTTCTTGGGAAATGGAAAACACTTTCTCATCGGAAGCTTAATGGCCAGTGGGGTGCTGAATTGCTGAGTCCTAGTTTGAGGAAATGGGAATGAGTGTCAGGAATCTGTATTCACTCTGTGTAAATCTGTATTCACCTAGCGTCAGAAATGCACCTGCCCCAAATGTCTGTCAGTAGCCTTAGGGCTTGTGGAAGAGTTTTTCTTGCTGGGCTTATGGAGCTACAGCAGTGTTGCTTTTGGGAATTGGCAGTGCTACACTCTTGGCTTTGTTTGTGGCTTTAAATGCATTATGATTATGACTTCCGTGGGCTGCATAGCTAAGATATGTCTTGCTTTTGTTGGAGCTTTGGTTTCCTTGCTGAATTCCCCAGGCCCACCTTATGGATATATGAGCTATATTGCATCGAAATATTGCCATAGTGTATATACATCTTTTGCCGCTGTCTATACGTCTTTAACCATACAAAAGTCCCAGTTATTATTTTCCCCAAATGAATTATACATTATGTACTGTGATTTATTTAAGGAGCTACAGGGAAGGTCAGTAAAAGTTGAAGGGGTTAATACATGACTTCACAGCGCTTCGCCTTTGCCTGTGCTTTTCCTTGTTACGTATGTATTGTGTACAGCAATTAGAACAATGGAAGTCTGTCTCTTTGGGGTATTCTCCTTCTCTTCCTGCACATAACATCATTCAGAGATGTATAATAGCTCTGCTGTTCCCCATCCATGGACGATCAGTGCTGCTGTGAGATGTTACAGTGTTGTTTGAGGTTGCAGGACATCCATTGAAGGTGGTTAATGGGGTGGGGTAGGGGGTGATGGTGGAGGAGAACACATTAGTGTGTAGCACTGCTTAATTATGTATAGGCCAGTGTATATCTGATTCAGGAAATTGGCCGGCAGTGATCAGGTCACTTTATGTTCCGAGAAAATCACGTACAGTAACACCTCATGACCAAAGAATTCTTGTGGGTTTTGTCTGTAAGAGCAAAATTGGGCTTTGCATTGTTAACCTGGCCTGTTTAGCATACGAGTACGAGTTTAATGAGTGGTAGATCCTGTGATCCTGTGGTATTAAGTTCTAAAACTTAATACCACATACATTTACATTTACGGCATTTGGCAGACACCCTTATCCAGAGTGACTTACATTTTATCTCATTTGTACAACTGAGCAGTTGAGGGTTAAGCCTTGCTCAAGGGCCCAACAGTGGCAACTCGCTGGTGCTGGGGCTTGAACCCCCAACCTTCTATTCAGTAACCCAACACCTTAACCACTGAGCCACCCCTGCCCCAATG
>JAOTRJ010000038.1:9306419-9318036 GCA_028564905.1 Leptodoras praelongus | reverse complement strand
GCTCAGAGTTGCCGGCTGGGCACCGGCTCCCCCGTGACCCCGTAACTGGGAATAAGCGGTGCAGATAATGACTGACTGACTGATTATAATTGGTGAACTTTCTCACTACAACTTTCTCTCACCAAAGTGTTTGGACTGCACTGAGGCCATCTGTAATCTTTGTGGTTTTAGAAAGCTGTCTAAGGTTTCTTTGGTCCACCAAAAAATTCATTAGTATGGATGCTCAAACCCCAAAATATAATTTTTTACTTCTGTGACATCTTCCACAACAGCTTGTGGTCCAACATAAAACCCCTCAGGCCAGAGGATTTGACGTTGTTTATTTAGTTCATCCGAGGTTAGCCGCAAACTTGTGTCATCCTCAGTTTCGAATGAGGCGTTCCAATGCGGTATGAATGGAACGTGACAGCTTTCGGTCGGACTGCCGATGAACGTCACGCTACGCTGCAGCACTCGGTGCCTCTTGTCCTTTTGCTGAAAGTCAGTGGCTATAAAAAGAAGCTTTCTTACTCCTGCAAACACTCTCACTGTGCCACACACCCCTGTAAACCAGTGCTCTATTCATATCCACATCCGTGTATTCGAATTAATTGATCACTTTTCGAAAACCATGCCTGGGGTCTGATGGGAAATGAACGGTCCATAATCTGATTAAGGGTAATTGCCTTTGATAGGGTGCAGTCGCCATACCTAGGAACAACCAGATGTGACTGATTTGAATTTAATTGATGTAAAAGTGGATGCGATTTCATGCAGCCCCCCGAGCGTCGCTCTGTTACAAGCTTTGTTCCAAGTGACACAGTCATGCATGTGTTATATGAGCAATAACAGTTTCTCCTCATATGAGTCGCTGTCTCATCGAGTGAACATCTATTACCCCGAAAGCCCAAGACGGTGCACTGCAATTTGTAAGCTACTGTCAGAAAACAAGCACATCATCACAGTCCGTCTTATTAGACTGGAAAAATCAACACAACGAAACGTGATCAATGTGAACACAGGTTTGATGCCATCCTGGCATTATTTTGGCTGTGTGATCATTTCTGTTGACTAAACTGCAGATCTTTAGATTTCTTCTCTTCTTCTGTGACAACTTCACACAGCCTCTTATTGTCTACTGTACACTGGGATTTCTCCCCTTCACTGCCTCTCTGATATAGATGGCTGGTAAAGCTCTTCTGAAATGGTCTGCTGAATCAACAAAACAAGCAATATGTTCCGAATTACTGGCTTTTCCCATTTCTTATGATGCCCTTTTTTTAATGCTAACAAAAAGGTGAGCTTTCAAATGGAAAGAACACCTCAAAGTTTTGACCCACTTACCATTATGTGCCATGTCTAACTATCCTCATGTTGGCTTCATTATATGGTTAATGGCTCATTAACTCCTAGAGGGCAATCAGCCTGTCGGGATATAGATGGAGTTGATTGGCTGAAGGCTGTAATTGTATGACTGGAGTCCCTGGGCTCTCTTCCCCAGCTGCTCTCACTATTCTTGGTAGGATGTAAAGCTACACCTACCATCTAAGGAGACTGGTTGCTTATTTAATTCATTACTATAAGGTGTTGTATGATTACACGAGGGAGCTCTAAATTGTAATGTTGGGATTTTAGAGGAGACCATGTTCCTAGTGGTGAGCCCTACATTTCAGGTCATACTCTTGAGAAATAAGGGTTCCTAATGAGGGTTCTTTAGATAGTTAAGGTTTCGGGCTTGTAGTTAAGCTTCTGATAGGTTTTCATCAGAGTGACAAACCAAAGAATTCTTTAGAGTACTAGATTGTGTCTGTAGGAAGATATTTTAAATTTAATAAATCACAGTGTGGAGAATATGTATAAATTAGTAAATCACTGAGTCACCCCTCCCCGTCACACGACGAACCGCCAGTCCGGGTGGCCGGAGCCTTCACATGCTTCCTCTGACACACATGACGCCAACCACCGTCTCTTTTTGAGCTGCGGCTCATGCAACCTTTGGGAGTGGTGGAGGAGAGCGCTTCCTTTGTATACCACCCCGAGAGCACGGCCAATTTTGCTCTCTGAGCTTCCGTCTACGGGCAGCTATAGCATCACCCGGATTCTAACTCACGATCTCCGGATGATAGGGCGAACGCGTTGTTGTTGCGCCACTCTGGAACCCGGGATGCTTTTTAAAAAAATGTAATCAAAACTGAAATCTGTCATTTGTTAATTCACTTAAAATAAGTTAAAATTAAAGGAAAAGGTGATAAACCTTCAGTGGTAAACATGGCTCATTTATTGAGTGTGTTGCTCATTTCACTGAAAATCTTTTCTTTTCTTTTGTCGGTTAAATAAAGCGTCGAGTGAATTAACAAATTACAGATTTTACTGCATTTCTAGAAACGTTTCTGGAAATGGGGTTTGTAAGGAAAAGAACAGCCACTTACCAGTGGCAAATCGATGCCACTCTACCATAGCAATATTTTGAAAGATTTTGAAAGACAGAAACCGAAAGGAGTAAATTTGTTGACTTGGATCAGAAGCTCATGGCTGACATTGTCAACACAAAAGTGGCACTGGCTGGATGTAAAATGTACGATAACATAAATCATTCGAGGTAATGATTAGGCTACAGATGGCATTGGCACTCAGTGGTGTATCTTGGGCTGGAGTGACTTTTTTTCCCCCACATAAATGGTTCCACTCCTTGGAAATGAAAGCATGAATAGTTGATTCCCTCATCATACAATAATTATGCTGGTGGTTAGTTGGCCAAATGAGATCTGTTTATCTTCCAGTGGCTAAACCACCTAGATATTAAAGGAAATCCAGATAATCTGCTAAATTTATCAAGAATTTGACACCGAAATGAAAAGATTATAGGACTTGTAATGATTACCAATGGCAAGCATGATGATTCTGTTAAACACACTTATTTAAATTAGCTTCATTCATTCATTCGTTCATTCTTTCTTTCTTTTTTTTCTTTCTAGCTTTCTTTCTTTCTTTTCAAGTTAGTGTTGCATATATCCAGAGTTGTACATGAACACAGGAGTCCTCAGTCTACCGGCACAGAATCTTTTTTCCTGGCTGCTCTTTGCCTGAAAGCTTCGCCACAGCTTTCTATTGGATTTCTGTTCGATGTAACCTCGTATCAGCTCTATTGTGTGTGAAGTTGCAGACAGATGCTGGAATACCCCGCCATACCCTCCCTTGTGGGGATACATGAATAAATAAGCAGCAATGACTGTATTAGCATGGTTGCAGACATTCAGCAGGAGGTCACCTGTCTTTGTTTTTCGCTTATCCTTTTATATCGTTTTGCCTCCAGCAGAACCCCCCAATGGCTGCCATTTGCATAGTATGGAGTCTTTGTGTGTGTGTGTGTGTTATTATGTGGGGGTTGGGAACTGGAAATCGCAACTGCCTTTGCTTTTGTCTGCGTTTCAAGATTCTCTGTGCAGTTGTGTATGTGTGGGGGTTTGTGGATGTGTGTTCACAGATGCAAGCGGGGGTGATGTTGAGTGTCAGGTAGTCACATACGCAGATCAGTAGTTTGGCATTTGGGAACAGGGCCTTCCCAGCAGTCAACAATGCCCTGCCTGGCTCCACCTGAGCTAATGAAGTCATCTCTGGCATTTTCATGCACGCAGGGAAAAAAACACGCTGACTCCCTGTGAAGTTGCACTAATGAGGGTTATGTCAGAATCCAACCTGAGCTCATTTTCCTTTGCAATGGAGAGCTGATTTAGAAGAAGAAGCTTAAAACGCATATTCAATGGTTATCGATTACAGCCAGCGTTGTCTTTACAATAGCTCAGGAAATTGGTATGCCAGAATAAATTCTTTTGTCATTTTCCCATGTGTATATGGGGCAGCTTTGAAACCTCTCAGTTTGTCTGAAATCACAGACGATGGTGGCGATAATGAATCAGCCTTGTGTGCTTCTTGAGTCTGGAGGCGGAGCGCAGCAGATATGTCAGTAGCGTTGGGTGCAGGTTGTGAGCCAGGGCCCTAGTGGTGATAAAGGATGATGATGGAGAGACAGTATGTAAAAGGAGAGGTCTCCGTGCAGTAGGCAGCAGGTGGTGCAAGATGCAGCTGGGTCCTCAGGGAATTTGCTAACATTTCTGAAAGCGAGCTGTGCGTCTCGTGGGAGATGCGCAAGGAGAAGTGAGGAGGGAGGGGGAGAAGGATCGTACATGCTGGACCCCTGCAGCGAGCAGATAACTAAAGCTTTGAATGGGTGCCATGCACAGCACTTTGGAGAGATGGAGAGAGAGAGAGAGAGAGAGAGGTTGCACATGAATGAGTCTCTGACTAAGCTTGTGCTCTGCACGTTATGGTGGATGGATGATGGATGGTGCCACCCGGTGTGAGTGCACCCACATGATAACCCACTAACACTGAATTAACATTAAGAGGGAAAGTCAGGAAAGCTTAACCACCTACAGTGTAGCACGACATGTCTACTTCTGATTCACTGCACTGCACTCAGTTGACTGCTCCGGATACCCAGTTATGTTGAGTGGTGAAATCTGATTTTTTTTTTTTTTTTTAAACATTCAGCTACATTCAGAAGGACTTTATGCAAATGCTTCCATGCAATGCACTGGGGTTAGCCAAGGGCAAGGGTAGATTAGTGTTTGCCATGACTGATGACTTTAAGCTCATAATCGCAGTGTCTGGGGTCACTGTCATTTTCTACACAATAAACAGGATCTTGCATGGCGAAAAACACAGCAAATGTGACTATATTTGTCTTTTCTATGTTTTTTTTACATATTTGGGTAATGAATTGTTGATTGCAGGAATGCTGTTTAGCTGATCGGAGTGGGGAACATTTTTTGCCATCGAAACATCGTTAAGAAAAGCGACTTATTTGAAATAATGAGTAGATATTATAACATAATATAAATCATATAATACTTGGTGGGTACTCGGTTAGGCAGCTTGCTAGAGAGATTTAATAAGCTCAACGGGCTCACCCAGTGTTTACTCTTTGATTATTGTACCAAAATAACAAACAATATATTAGATTGTTTAGTTCAGTGTGGCTCAGTGTGACCAGTGTTATGACCACTGTATGGCCACTGTTAAGCAAAGAGAAAGGCCATGTGTGATTGATTGATTCATTCCTTTTTCTTTCTCTTTTCTTGGTGGTGAACACAGTGCCAACAGGTTGAGAAGGTCAACCCAGACTTCTCTATCCTCAGTCACAGAATTCACGCCTGAGGGATCTCCAGACATTCCCAAAGCAACTGTGGAATACTGGGTCAGCCCTGGGGTTCTCCCAGGATATAGCCTGATCCATGTAACATGCCCAAACCCCACAATTAGTTTCTATCAATTTGGTGAAGCAGTGGCTCTATTCTGAGTCTTTCCCAGATTGTCACCTTGTGATGGAGAGTAAGCCTAGCAATCCTGCAGCGAAAGCTCATTTTCACTGCCTGTATTCGCAACCTTATTCTGTGGGTCACTACCCACAACTTGTGACTCTATGTAAGGATAGATTGCCCAGTAAACAAAGAGCTTTGTCCGAAAACCGAGTTTCTGTCTCGCCGCCTCAGACAGGTACTGCGTGTCCCATTGTTTTCTGGAAGAGAGCCCATGGTGCTGATTTGTCTCCTTTTGTATTTCCACATTAAAAACTGTGGCTTCAGTGGTCATTTTAATTTTTCATATTTAATTTTAGCAACACTTTATTATTTACCTTGGAACAAGAGGCAACATGTTTACCAAATGGATTTTCCTGTCCAGTCAGATTGTTCCTGTAAAAATAGAGAAAGTCAGTGTTATACTGTAACTGGTGAAAAGGAGACATAAATAGGTAAAGTGATTCTGAACTACTGTATATTCACTAGAAATAGATTTACTCTAGACCTGCTGTGTGGCTGGCCTTTCCCTAGTTAACTAAAAGCTTAGCTGCTGAGCTGCAGTTGCCATGCATCTTGGGAAAACATGAAGAAAATTACAAAAGAGTCTTTTTCCCAAAGCCAATTTAAACGGCTGCTTGAAAATCCCAAACCTGTGCTTGCTCAGCAAATCATGTCGTAAAAATCGCCTGTGGTTTGTCGCTAGTTTTCCTTTCATCATGCTTTCATGCATCTTCTCCACCAGGGTCGGAAACCTCGTGCTCTGCACATCTGCTCTCAGGCAACTTTGACACTCACGCCCAAAGAAACCTGCTAATCATGCAGCTTTAAAGAGCAGCAGTTCGTTTTAGCGCATGCATTGCTGACGCCGGGCTGAATGATGTGTTCAGTCAGCTCCATGCCGCCGCTGGACTTGCAGCCTCAGTCTGGCCACGACAGCACTGCTCCGGGAGAGCCGAATTGCCCATCTTGCTGTACTCAGAAATGAAGCACGGCGCCTCAGTATGACACTCCCTCCACCTCCTCCTGTGTACGCGCTGTGAAGATTGTCTGCTTGGATGCTTCTGTCAGCCAAGCAGCGGCCTTTGCTAATGATGTCAACGTGCACAGGGCAGGCTAAGTGATTCGAGATGATGTTTGTTTATTCAGCGAGTGCTCTACCTAATGGGAGGATGAGGCAAAGGTTCATGAAGGAGCGGGATCGCTCTGGCAGTAGAGATGCAAAGAGTGCCAAGACATAAGCTAGATACCTCTACAGTTTAATGCGAAATTTAGTTTAATGCAGGCCAAATAAGACAAAATCCTGTTTTTATAAACAACTCAGAGAAGCTTTTGTTTTCAGGGTTTAAGGTTTTCATTATGTGTATATAATAAAATAGTGCTGTTGCAAGATAGATAGTAGTCAAGCATTTGTCTAACATTTGTATCAGTCCAGTTATGTTTGAATTGCATGCATTGAAAGGATTGAATAAGCATGACTGAATGGCCACAGTGGGTAGCATTTAATGCTTACTAATTAGTGTATGGCTATAAATGAGACTACTGTGCAGTAAACTGCCTTCAGCTAAATAATTTACATAAATGTATATGTGATAGGATGAAGCCAAACAGAGGTTCAACTACAGAACCCATGCTGGTACATGATTGCTTTTAATACAGTGTTTCTTTTTTTCCCCATGTACTATGTTAGATCCAATTATATATGACACTGAGTCAGCATTCAGAGCATGGTTCACCACCCCTGTAGCATTCAAATTTCCCTTTGATTGGAACTGAAGGGCTCCAAACCTGTTCCCGTGTGACAGTGCTTCTTGCACAGAGCGGTCCATAAAAAATGGTTTGTCAAGTTCAGTGTAGAAGAACTTGAGTGGCCTGCCCAGAGCTCTGACCTCAACCCTACTGAACACCTTTCCAGTGAGCTGGAACATGGACTGTGCACCAGGGCTTCTTGCCTGACATCAGTGTCCAACCTTCCTAATGTTCTTCTGGCTGAATGAGCACAAGTCCCCAGAGCAACATTCCAAAGTTGAGTGGAAAGCCTTCCCTGAAGAGTGGAGACTTTTGAAGTAGCAAAGGTTCAGAGGTCCAAGTCTGCAATGGGATGTCCAACATAAACTTAAGCGTGTTATGGTCAGGTGTCTGCCAAATTTTGGTCATGTACTTATTATTTAGTTATATTATTTATATTATATATTAATTAGTTTATAGTTCATGAAAAAAAGAGCATTTGTTTTTAGCAAACTGTATCTAAGCTGACAGCTTCAGGGATGCATCATTTATACCTTTTGTATTGGATATATTTTAACTTCCTACCTTGATTAAGGTATATAATTAGATCATAAAGATACAGTCTGTAATTATTAAAAGCTCTTCTAGACCTGCAATATTAGTATTGCCTTGAAAACTGATTTGCAATGCTGCTGTGCATCTGAAATGAATATTCATTTAAACATACACTCGATTTAAACATACATGCAATTTTTGCATCTAAAGCTAGCTGTTTTGAAACCACACCCCCAAAACACATGCATACTCATGCTTTGCCATGATTCATCAGATACCTGTGGTCCAGCTCTTTAGTTTTTATTTACAGCTTGCAGCATCTAATGCCAAAATTCATCCATGGTGCGCTGGACCTGACGCATGTCTATATCTTAAGAAATGCTTATGCTACAATTCTGAAATTGAGCACCCTGCACCACTACCACATTCGTTAGATGGGGCAGGGGTGGCTCAGTGGTTATGGTGTTGGGTTACTGAATCGAAGGTTGGGGTTCAAGCCATGACAACAATGACTGGAGCTTGAACCAAGCTGGGCACACAACCACACTGCCACTGTTGGGCCCCTGAGCAAGGCCCTTAACCTTCAACATCTCAGGTGTATAAATGAGATAAATGTAAGTCACTCTGGATAAGGGTGTCTGCCAAATGCCATAAATGTAAATGTAGATGCACACCAAATTTAAACCCGACACATTTCCATGTCTCAAGAACTGCTTACGCAGCAATTTTGCATTTTGTTATACTTATTTCACTTCATTCTTGCATGTTCTCTCGCTTTATGTGGTGGTCATCCTACACACCACAATGAGGTGTATCAAGTTTTGCCTTTATTCATTCAAAAGCTAGCTTGGCTGTGGGGAAGGAGAAAGCCTGTCGATGTTGATAATACTATTTACCTCACAGGCAGAGGACGGCTTTATAAAATGACAAAAGGGAACAAAAATATACCTGTATAGCCTCCATTTTCACAGTGTGTGTTAGGTTCCGTTCCGTTCGGATCTCTTTCCTTGGTACTTTAACACAAGTCTATGCAAAAGGTGTGATTATGTGATTTTCTGCTGTTTTGGGAGCGGGATTACTTTTCCACACATCCCACACTCCCGGTTTGTCAGAGTGAAGCAAATAAAGATATTAGAGAACGAAGTGGAAGTGAGCACAGCGAAAGAAGGCAATAAAAGTAGAAGCAGTTTGTGCTGTGGCACAGCGGGAAGAACAGCAACCGAGTGCCTGATGAATCACAGGCGAAGCTAATCGTGTTATCTCCACTCTGTGATGACACCACTATCATTCTCTCCTCTTCGTTTCTCTCCGCTCTGATAAATGATTACAGACCGTGCATCTCCTCCCCTGCTCAGTGGGCAGACTGTTGTCTCTGAGAAGAAAGCTCCTCCTCTCTCCACGATACTCAAAGAAAACAAAACAAAAGGAACCGCTCTGGGTTGCTCCCTGTAGCCTGGGGCTATTAGCATTGAGCTCAATTCTTTTTTTGTTGCAACCTACAGGCACAGAACAATGCTTTGCTAACTCAGCTTTTTTAACCGCTGTGTTCTGCTGTGCCACAGACCCGGACCATCTCTTGTTGATTTTATATCAGAGACTATTTTAAACTTATTTTCATCTCAGTTATTTGTCGTATAAACAGCATTGATGGAAACAGACACACAAAAGCACTGCTTGCGGATCTTGTGGCAGGTGTGTGTGTACGTGTGAGTGTGAACAACACATTGAGAAAATTGGGCATCATTGAAAATCGCCATTTTGCATCATACATATAAAAAATGGCCACTTTTATTTTACTGGGTTTGTCCTAGTTTATATAATCAATAAAATATTGGTAGCTGGTTTAATATTTTTTTATGCCACATAATTAATAATTTTATCATGATTTTAAAATAAAAATGAGCAAAATAGAAATTATAGATAGCTATCTAACAATAAAAGAAAGTTAAATTTGCATCCTGTATAACTTTCAACATAGTTTTCTTCCTTATCTACAGTAATATGCTGTTTACTGGTAATGTACTGTTTATTAGAATCGGAGATAACTCGCACATTTATAACTGTAAAATTCTGTGAATTCTCTTTCTTTTTTTTTAACTTTCAAAGTTATTTCTTTGAAAATAGTCCAACTATTCAAAAATCTAGTGCCACTCCAGATGGTGAAGTTATATAATGTTTTGTAAACTATACTCATTCCTGAACTGAAATCTGTTTCTCTTTTGTACATGCAGTATTTCAGACTGACTTTAAATATTAAAAAAGAAAAAGAAAAAGTGGAAAGGGAGAATGGTATTTAAAGATCACATTCCATTTCCAATGAAAGACTTTAACATGAAAGTCACGACTGAAAAAAAAGTGCCGATTCTGGGTAATAAGTTCGGTTTATGAACGGTCCAAATACCAGAGATGCGTTCAAATTCAGCAAGTTCCAGATGATTGGGTTTTTTTTAAACCTTTAAACTTGAATGAGTTTTAGGTCAGCGTACTGCGATGACAATATTTCTCTAGGCTACTAATAACAACCAAGGTATCGTTTCAAAATTCAAATACCTAACATGTTCGCTGTATGTGATACGTGCAAGTTAACCTAAACTAATGACCACAGAGAGCACTATAGTCGCTTAGCTAATTCTAAGGGTTGATATAGACAGCATACAAAAAAGAGGTTTTAAAAACAAAGTGATTATCGACACAACTGATAGATAAGTTGACTCCTTGAATTAGTGCAGTGATTCTCAATTATTTTCTGTTAAGCCCCCCCGAGGAAGAAGAAAACACTTTGGGCCCTCCCATAATATCACTTGCTCTGTGCTGTGTGTTTATTCTATACTATTTTACTTTCAAAATGAGAATAAGAAAATTAAAAATGGGGTCACATGTGCCCCCCAAGCACTGCACTGCGCCCCCCTAGGGGGCCCACCCCACTATTTGAGAAGGACTGAATTAGTGTAAGAAGATAAAATAAAATCAAACACTTGTACAATTATATATACACACATATTTTCTGGGAATCACAAATGGGCACATTAGTCCATTGTCCATATTCTTCACCAACAACTGCCTCCTCAGACCCTCTGTGTGTTTTCAGGCATTTGCATTGAACTTAAATCAAAAGAAAATTGTTTGAAAATGTTCACAAATGTTTGCCTTTATTGGCTAATTTGAACAAACTTCAGCTATTAACTTCTTCAGACCGTACACATACACAGACACGCACACAGATTCTGATATTAAAGTGATTTTTGAGTGAGTTTGAATGCTAATTAAATAAACAGGAAACAGGAAAAAACTTTGAGGCTTTTGACGTTGTATTCTTTAGTCGTATTCCTGTTAATCTGGGATTGGAAGCTTATTTCTTTCTTTTCTTTGAGACAATGATTATTATTACAATGGCACCTGTCAAGTGCTGGGATATATTAGGCAGCAAGGCAGTTCTTGAAGAGGGTAAAATGGGCAGCTGTAAGGATCTGACTGACTTTGACAATGGCCAAATTGTGATGGCTAGACGACTGCATCACAGCATCTCCGAAATGGCAGGTCTTGCGAGGTGTTCCCAGTGTACAGTGGTTAATACCTACAAAAAGTGGTCCATGTGACAGGGTCCTGGGTGCCCAGAGCTCACTGATGCACATGGGGAGTGAAGGAAAAATTGCCCACTTTCTGCTAAACAAAACAAATTTGCTTCAATTTACTGTTGACATCAACAGTTTTGCTTTTTTCACTGTTTTACTACTTCATGTGTAACCTCTATTGGGCTTCTGCTCATAGTTTTCTGACAGTTATTCAGAGGTGGACAAAACAATACAATAGCCCTGAAGTTTAGTTTTGCAAAATAAAACTTTTCATTTCATAACATATGTTTCAGTGCTGAGATGAACCTCGGTGATGTAACTTTTTACATTTTTTCAACAGTAAAACTTGTTTGTGCTCCTTATATTTCAAAATGACACAATAAAATTATAAGTTCAAGAATTATTTAATTAAAGGAAATCTGAATA
>JAOTRJ010000038.1:9244603-9254645 GCA_028564905.1 Leptodoras praelongus | reverse complement strand
TGCTGACATTACCCTGGATACCGTGGCTCTTGATACATCACAAAGACTTGCTGTCTTGGTCACAGATGTGCCAGCAATATATATAATTTACTATTGTTTTAAAGCATGAAGTTGATTTTAAATAAGATTATCTTTTCAGCATAACCTTAAAACGGCATATCCATATTAGTATATCTTACATACCCATTTCCACAGTGTAATAATACCATAAAGGTGAGTATCCTTACGGTATCACTGTATTAAGCAACCATTTAAACACACATAAGCAGGTGTTGAGAATTAAAATGCTCAAATGCACATTTTTTTGTCTTTGTAAAGCTGCTTTGGGAGAATGTCCATTGTTAAAAGTGCTTTAGAAATAAAAGTAAATTGTATTGAATATTGCACTGACATTACTTTTGACCAATGAGTTTGAAAACAACCTCTGTTTCCTTTTCAAATAATATTTTCAGCATCTTGTTTGTTGTTCTTGTGGGTGGAGGTGGACTAGTACAGAGCAAGAAAGTGAGCATGTGAACTGAATGTGTTTGCTGAATCAGCAAAGATAACGTGACATCACTGAGATGGTGAGACTGATGTGAAACCCGATATTCACAGGCTGAAGATTTAAAAAAATCTCCCCCCGGGGCAATTTGAAATATTGAATATTGTTCTCTCCAGCTTTTGCCTTTTCTGTAGGGCTTAAGTTGTTATCACAGGAAGGTCATGTGGGCTAAAAATAACTGAAAAAGTGTTGCAGATTTTGGCACCTGTGTATTATTTATTGATGCAAAAACACCTGTTAACTGACCAACAATTGGCGGGGGTCATTTTATTCCCCTTATGTGAACAAGCCAATTCAATTCAACTCAGTTTTATTTCTAAAGTGCTTTTAACAATGGACATTGTCAGAAAGCAGCTTTACAAAGTCGTAAAATCCAGACATAAAATTTAACTTATATAAATTTCATCCCTAAATATTGTCCCTTATGAGTAAGCTGGGGAGACGGTGGCAAGGAAAACTCCCTGAGATGTTAAGAAGAAGAAATTTTAAGAGGAACCAGACTCAAAAAGGAGCCCATCCTCATTTGGGTGACACTGGATAATATAATAAACCCTTCTATAACTGAGTGCTATGGAGTAAAAACAAACTGGAATTGTAACCAGTAAATTCATCCACGTTTTAACATGAACTCTACTTTGTTGAAATTATAAACCAATTAGATCTAACTAGCCCTTAGATCAGTTGCAAAGCCAAATTCATGGTTACTAAGTGTATCTTTAAACTGTCCATCATGGTGATCTTTAGGCTGTCCGTGTGGGCCGTTCTCAGCAGCACCGAGTAATAATCTATGGTCAGTAATATGACAACATGTACAACGTTAACAATGAGACTGTATTCTCCTTATGAGAGAAACAGTAGCAGCACCAATGTACAAAAACGACAGAATATGGAACCCATTAGAAACCACCCAAATAACTGCTGGTTGTCTCTCATTTTGTTAGTACAGTTTTAGTTAAAATAATATTTCCTTTTTTAATTTAGAGGTTTTCATTCTTATTAGATATTTGAGCCAATAATGTATTTGTGTAATATATTTGACCCATTATGTATTTGCAGGCGTGTAAACTGCTGTGATAAATGGTGTTTGAAGGTTTAATAATGAAGAAGGGAAAAAAACAAGTCTTTATTTGTGTTTGTGTGGTTATACGTCTGAGAAAGAGCCGTACGCCTCCTCCGGCTCAGCGTGTGTCTCTGCTTCCTGCTGTTCAGAGCTTTATTAAAGCCCACAGACTCTAACTGAGCTGATGCAACTTCGACAAGCATTCTCATTTCTCATCTATCCATTACAGCCCCCTTTTGTCTCTGCTTACCTCTACTCCATTTATCCTCCATTAAATTGTGGACTGGCTGCATTCAAAATGTATGAAGATACCATGCATGGTCATGCCATAGATTTGAAAAATTACTTAAATAAAAAATAAAAAAAAGAAACAATGCATCAAGACAATATGCATTAATATTAATGCACAGCATCTGGTGTGTAAGGATATTAAACCAATTCTTCCCATTCTCATTTCCATATTTTCCTTCACAGTGGGGGGAAGAATGAGCCGGAGCCGGAGCAGCCCGTTCCCCGGAAGGTGGCGATCCGTACGCTGCCCTCGGCTGAAGACATCGACCCAGATGTGCTGGAGAGCATGCACTCTCTCGGCTGCTTCCGGGACAAGAACAAACTGATGAAAGACTTGCTGTCTGATGAGTAAGTAACACAAAGAAGGGAAAAACATTAGGTAATGTGGAATCAGACTGTGGGTGTACAGACTGCGTAGTGCGGAGTGCTAATACGGATAAATCGAATGGACTGAACGTCTTACCAAAACTGTTTAATGTAGTTTTATCCAGCTTTCCAACACTGTAGCAGTACAGTAACTAAATGGACCACATAGCGGTGTGTAATACCATATACCCAACTGCCATATAAAGTGAGAAAAAGAACAAGAACGAAGTGAAATAAGCAAGCTGATTGCAAAATTTGCTGCTTAAGCAGTTCTTGAGATATTGAAATATATCAGTTGCTGCACCCACATGGACAGAATTTCATGAAATTTGGAAGGCATCTAAAAAATATGGTAGTGATGCAGGGCGCGAAATTTTGTGAAGTTTAAATCATTATGTCACAAGATATTGGCTAGTGAACTGCTAGCTTTTTGCCATGAACGTTATTCACTAGGTGGTGCTACACCACAAATGATTGTAATGAGCTAGGGTAATGCGCCTCCTAGGGGACAACTTGCCATAAAAACGTCATAATTTTCATCATGGTTTTAGCGCTGTTGCCCAGAAAGTGCTTTGAGCCTGCTTCATTTTAGGTGGCTCTAGAACAAAGGACAACACAACTAGGGACACAAACCTTATATTCTGTATCAGACACATAGGGCTGTAATTATACCAAAGTTCATGTTGATTAGTGAAGTCTAGTATATGATATAGTCAACCAACAATTGGTGGAAAAAAAAACGGAAGGAGAAAAAATGTTGCTAGCTGCACTGGTCATAATAAATTAGATCAGATTCAAATAATCACAAATTGTAGTCTTCGATTTAATATCTTAATATTGTAATTCTTCATTAAATTGTACACAAGGAGTAAATGTTGGTGTGCTATATACTGAAGTACCAGAACAACTGGTATACCAGTTAATACTTGGTAGGTCCCCCATGGGATCTTGGAGGGAACGTTGCACAGTCCTCACACTGATGTTTGTTGAGGCCCCAGCACTGAATTCCGATGTTACTTGATGTAGTGTTGCTTGCCTATCACGAGAAGCGAATCTTGGCAGACGACACTGCTCACATTCACCCAGAATCTTTGTACAGCCACACTGCATTAAACTGCATTGAAAATCGCAAAATTGTGATAACTTGAGATTCTCATTGCATAAACATCTCTAGAAGAGTCCATAGATGTCTATCGCTTTACACAGGCACCGGTGGATGCAACCAATGACGTGCATAGGTGGCTTGCTATGTAATTTGCATAGTACCAGTTTTTCTGGTACTTCAGTATATATAAAAAAATAAACTCAAAATAATAGTGGGTGCTGGATCAGGTGCTAAGCTGCTGAATTTATAGGACGGAATCCATGTTGTTAAATGTTAAATGAATCCACATTTGCTTTGAATGATTAATGGGATGATTGCAACTAGGTCTATTTGTGTAGTAATTGGCAATAAACTATAAGATTTATTTCACGCCTTGCCATCGTCTCATTAAGATATGACTTTTCATTTTTAAATTTTCTCTTTCTTTGTCATTTTACATGTGAGAGCACATAAAATGTTCTTTTTAGGTTTAAAGTGAGTTAGCTTGTGTTTAAAGGCTTTTACTGGTGAACTTGAGGGTATGAGCTCCAAGCAGATGATTTGCATAAATATATATGCATTTATATAGAGCTTGTAAAAGTTTTGGTCTGAAGTGGCCGTCTGTAAATAAAGCTTAATACAGCTGAATTTACAAATATCTGTAATGAAAAAGCATTAAAATCATTTCCCCTAAATGCATACAGGATACATACTGTATATGGTAGATGCTGTATTACTAGCTTGTTTCTGCCTCTGTTTCGCACTAAGTCTTCTCTAAAGCTTGTACAAGCTCCTCCTGACCACATTTGCTTTGAGACACCGTTTGCAAGCATAGAATGTTTTATGACTCTGTTTCTCACGGCTGTTAAGCCCACAGCACCTTTAGCGAAGCCTGTTCACCTTCTTTCATCCCTCATCCCCTCATCCTCTAAACCTCCCACAGTTACCACCTGCACACTCGGCTGTGCACACCCACCCTTCTAATGTGGCTGATGGATGGGTCTAGCCAGAATGCGATTATGAATCAGCTTTTACTCTCTTCCCTGCAAGTTCATACACTGCCTGAACTCTTCCCTATACCGAGCACCTGATTTCACTCAGAGCTTCTTGACTTTGTTTTACAGTCTCCCCAGGAGGAATTTATTCTCCCTTTTTTTGCAAAGGTTTTGGATGTTTAAGACAGGGAGTAGCGGCATAAGCTTCATGTTCCCCGATCCATTAACTGAATATTAACCTCAAGACTATTTATCACAATATAAACCCACTTGTCGTTATAGAGCGTCACTGTGATTTGTGATCTGTGACTTTTTTATTAACTTTATTACCTTTAATTAATTTAGTTTCTCACTTCAAGCTTACGTCTATGGATTCATTCTATGGATTCTGTTCATTACTTTAGTCTCGTTTTGATTTTGTGGCAATACAATCGTAAGGTTTTTTAACAATTGAGTGTTGTAAGTTGTGCCACAGTTTAAAAGTGGAAAAAAACTGGAGCACCAGAAAAAACGGTATACCAGCACTGAATTCCGGTGGTACTTGAGGCAGTGTTGCACGCCTATCACGTGAAACGATTCTTGCCAGTCGGCGCTAGTCACGTTCAACCAGAGTTTATACGGCCACGCTGCTCTCGTAAGTTCGAGGTTTTGCTGGGATTCTTGTAGTCACCGTACACCCTTGAAACGTTCATACATGAAAATCCAAACTATTAAACTTCCATAGGTGTCTGTCAGTGCGTATATAAAGCGAGTCAGTTCCAAGTCTCTGATTGGGACATGGTTTTTATATCAGGTTCTCAGGTCTTAACTATATGAACAATATTTCTACAAATATTCAGACAAAGAGTTGGTATTTTGCTTCTTTTTTTTTTTTTAATTCATTAGACATTATCCAGTAAGTACAATAAACCTGATTGGAACGATGCTGGAGCAGTTGTAAGAAGAATACACAGAATAGTATGAAGAAGTAATGCTGGGGCTGATATCTATCTAGCCCAGACTGTAGATTCAAGCAGTGTATCAGTATCAGTATCAGTGTATCAGATGATTACAACGAATAAAACACCCTCTAGAGTTAACCTTATCGCTTTCATCCTAGTGATAACCAGGAGAAGATGATCTACTTCCTCCTGCTGGACCGTAAGGAGCGGTATCCCAGCCACGAGGACCAGAACCTGCCTCCACGTAACGAGATTGGTAATGTTCTTTCTTCCGTCCGGCTCATTACAAGATGTGTTCCGGTTCACCAGACTAACGGGTTGGCGTGATTTCTCACAGACCCTCCAAGGAAGCGGGTGGACTCTCCTCTGCTGACCAGACACAACAAGAGGAGGCCGGAGCGCAAATCCATGGAGGTCCTGAGTGTAACTGAGGGAGGATCCCCTGTGCCTGTACGGCGAGCTATTGACATGAACCAGCATGGACAGAGGTATCGGAGTGTAAAAGAACCAGACAAGATGAACGGAGGATATAAACAGAATATACTTATCAATGTTTAAAGATTGAATGCGGCAGAATTTAAGGGTGAAAAGTCATAAAGGTGAAGCGTATCCCGTGAATTTTTAAGTGCCTCTACGCTGCGTTGGTTCGTTCCCTTTATTCGTCTTTATCTCATTTTATTTTCACCATCACGTTTCCATAAATCTCACTCTCCCTTCCCACTGGCAAAGCTTTCACAGACATCCATAATGATTTTGCCGGGAAGGATTAGCACTCTGACGATGAGTACGATTACAGCAGCGGGCCTGCGTGCTATATGAAGTCACAGCATGTTCTAGAAGAGAGCAGTAATTATAAACGTAGCTGAGGATAGCACTGTAATTACCATCTCTGTTCTTTCTGTCCTGCTGTAGTAAATCAGTTTTCAGTAAAAGCCTGGATATTTCAGATGCCAAGCCCAAAGTGTGCAGCAAAGATGAAAGGTAGAAATCAGCAATGTCCTTTTTCTCTCCCGCTCTGAAGATGCAGTGGCGTTTTCAAATCACTGTACTGGATTGATCTCTGCTTAATATAGGTTTGTAGATTTAGAGCTCCTCTGTGCTGTGGCACTTTTTTTTAAATAGCGCTGTTTGCCTGACGAATAGAGATTAACTTTTTTCCGAAATAGGGCAAATTGAACGTGAATAAGAGATCCTTATTTTCTCTGATTTGTCCTCTCAGTTTTGGCAAAGCTGTTCCCCTCTGGCTTCCTCCACAAACATCAAAAGCATCTTATCTCCTTCTTGTGCCTTTCATGTTTCCATTTGATGTCTGGATTTTTTTTTTTGTCCTGTCCTATGGTAGGATCCCAATAGTGAGGTTAATTTTCTTGGGTCTGTGTTGTGCTACTTGCACTTTTCTCCCTTCACTGCCAGCCACGAGACAAAGATTTGTGGAAGCGCATACACATAGGCGTAAATGAGTTAAACAAATTAATGAGTTTGTAGGAGAAGGCATTAAATTAGACCTGTTCCTGAATTTGAATACTTCATTAATTCAGCAAACATTGTTATTTTTTTTATATTAAGATGTAAAGTAAGCTCTGGGAGAGTTTAAAAAAACAGCTTTATCACGGTATGCGTTCAAAGGAGTGTTTTAGAAAATCCTGGGAAAATATTTCTTTCTGAAAAGCTCCACTGCATCTTTAGCGCCCTTGTCACAAAATATTTCGAGGTTTAAATCTTCTCATCCCATAGACTTTTATGTAGAGATACGTATAGCGGCTGTTTTTTTTACCTTTCAATCCTTTGTCAGTAGACGGTAGAGAAGCCGCCGTTTTTCTTCGCCATAGAGGTTTATCTGTCCTGTCATTGTTTGTGTATGTGTAATTGCTTTCCTTTTGTGTGTGTGTGTGTGTGTGTGTGTGTGTCCTCACTTTTTTCCTCACTCCCAGACTAATCAAATGTGTTTCTTCCCCACGTTCTGTAATGTCTCAAATTTTGTGTTGTGTCACTCGTGCCTAATTAAACGAAACATACAGGAAGGAGAGAGCGTCGGTGTTCGGGAGCATCAAGCCGAAATGTTTTCA
Source organism: Leptodoras praelongus (assembly GCA_028564905.1). Taxonomy (NCBI): domain Eukaryota; kingdom Metazoa; phylum Chordata; class Actinopteri; order Siluriformes; family Doradidae; genus Leptodoras; species Leptodoras praelongus. The sequence continues at coordinate 9,247,298 of JAOTRJ010000038.1, read as the reverse complement.
CTCTTGTGATTTTCTGCCTGAATGACCAAACACATTTTGTGCCTATAGGATAATATGCATTTAAGTGATTGATCAATTTATGGATCAGAGCTTTCCTCGGAGTATCGCATAAAGGTGTGTTGACACATTGAATGATGATTAACCGTTTCAGTTTGGTGTCCTTCACGGTCATTCAGAAAGACATTCATGCCCACCGTCCAATACCGTGCATGGTTAAAAAAAAAACAAACAAGCAAGGAAAGGAGATAAAGGATTTTCCCATTTCCCATTTCACAGGATCTTTTAACATTTACGCTTCACCAGGAGGAGCTGCGTGTAAACAGTTGTACAACATGATATGCCACATACTGTACAGTAAACACTCATTCTCGTTTACTGCATGTTGATAGAGTAGAAAACACATCTACAGAGTTAAATCCTTTTCAGCAGTGAGATAAGGTTTACAATTTTTTTTTAGCAGTAAGCAGTAGAAGCCAATTAACTTGACAAGCTTCACTATCATTATGCAGGGATCATTACACATTATTGGCACGCTCTTAAAAGAAAACCTCCGTCTGATTCAAGACACATTCGAAAAGTCAGTCTGCTGTGTTCAAAATATTGATGCTTAAAGGTGCCTTTTGTCGTTTTTAAATGGGTAATAATCACAAAATAAAAATTGTAAGGTCGCTTAGAATTACTGCGATTTGTGAAATTCTAAATCTATATCATGTCATTTTTTTTTCTGGGCTGGAAATTAGCTCCACCTACACCAAGAACAGAATTGCTCAGTTCTGCAAGACATACACTGAAGTACCAAAAAAACTGGTATAGCAGTTAATACTTGGTAGGTCCACCACGGGATCTTGGAGGGAACGTTGCACAGTCCTCACGCTGATGTTTGTTGTGGCCCCAGCATTGAATTCCGATGTTACTTGAGGCAGTGTTGTACACCTATCACGTGAAACGATTCTTGCCAGTCTTTTTACAGCCATTATGCTGTTGTAAGTTTGAGGTTTTGCCAGAATTCCTGTAGTCACAGTACACCCTTGAAATGCTCATATGTGAAAATCCAAAGGTTGCTTCGACCCCCAAAATGCTATGATCCATCTCATGAGCTCCAACTATAAAACCATGTTGAAATCACAAAATCGTGATAACCTGCCATTTTCATGGTGGAAACCAGTCTAGAAGCTTCTATATATGTCTGTTTTGCATAGGCTCCAGGACTTGCCCTTGTTTGAATTGCGTTGTACCTTATGGGCAGCAGAGGTTCTGAAAAAGGAAATACTGCGCCTTTTAAAGAGGGATCTGAAAGACATAACTATACAAATGTCACATTGTGATTGGATGAATCTGTGTGTTGTGTTAGGTCACGGTCCATCAGCGGTGCTTCATCTGGTCTGTCCACCAGTCCCCTCAGCAGTCCACGGGTAAGTCTTCAGGTTTGTCCCAAATCACAGTCTCAGACAGATTTCTTAGACAGGACCGCTCATGAGAGGACTATTTCTCTCTACAGAATGTAAATGAAAGATGTGAATGGAAAGCTCATTAACATCAAGTACTGTTTTACAATAGCTTTAGAATAACTGTTATATGTTCAGATTTGAAAGACAGGATTATATTTTAATTATACTTCTTTCCACAGACTGCCTTAAAACACACACTTTATACAGCATTAATCTTGAAGACACCAGACAAATCGCCTGACTTCCGTTGCAAACTTAAAACATGATGCCTGCTCTATCAGTCTTACCAGGAGCATGCATTACTAGAGGTTTGCTTAAAAAAAAACCTAGAATGCAGAAATCTAGACAATTAGCATCAGCTGCAAAAGGAAAAGACACCGTAGGTTAGCCGTAACCTAGTAACATGGACGTTTCTTTAATTATCCACTACATACCATCAGCTTCGAAGCAAGCCTCCGAACAGTACGGCTTATTAGCCATGCTCAGGGTCTGCGAATTAATTTAAAACACTGGTGCTGCAGTGAAATTGCAGCCTGTCGATACTAATAGACTGGTCTGAACTACTAGTGCAACTGCACAGTGATGCTGGGCATAATTATCTGGAAGCTGTTCTTTATTCAGAGGATTGTAGCTCTGGGATATTTGAAGCTGCTAATGGCTTGGTAAAATCTGAAAATCCTCCTTCGCTTACTTACAGTAGAGCCTTTACAGTTGACTTGTTTGAACCCCCTAACCATTTACAAATCCACGACTAAGTCTTTCCAATATGCCGTCTTCGGGTTGCACAGGCAAAATGCCAACAGGATTTAGCCTAACCCCTGCTTTGAGGCTTCCTGAACAAATATTCTAGCCTCAAATATTTTCCAAACTCTTTGAGACATAACTATATTGACACTCAAGACTTGCAAAATGTACTATGTCCTTTCAAAAACAGCTTGAATTTACACAGTTGCATAAGTTTATATTTATGGTAGAACTGTTTATGCCAATGTGTTGTGTGAGTCCTATACACCAATCAGCTATAACATTATGACCACCTCCTTTTCTCTGCACACATTGTCCATTTTCTCAGTTCTACGTACCATATAGCTGCAGACTGTAGTCCATGTGTTTCTCTACACACTCTGTTAGTCCCCTTTACTCTGTTCTCTAATGGCCAGGACCCCCACCGGACCAGCACAGATCAGGTACTATTTGGGTGGTGGATCATTCTCAGCACTGCAGTGACACTGATGTAGTGGTGGTGT
>JAOTRJ010000038.1:9194151-9206737 GCA_028564905.1 Leptodoras praelongus | reverse complement strand
TCTTTGGACTGTGGGAGGAAACCGGAGTACCCGGAGGAAACCCACACGAACAACATGCAAACTCCACACAGAAATTTTCCAGGTCGCCCCATCCGGGGATCGAACCCGGGTCCTTCTTGCTGTGAGGCGACAGCACTATCCACTGCACCACCGTGCCACCCATAAATAAAGATTCTTCTCTTTATTATTATTATTAGTAGTAGTATAAGGACGTTTTCCTTTGATAGGCTCCAGAGCCATTTTCAAAAATGAAACAAATGAATTACCAGTAATTCAACTGATTAATTAAAGTTCCATGCACAATACACGGTACACTGGTTCCCTTTGTGCAGATGATCCTACTGGAATAAACTGCACACAGCTGGTTTGGCTGGAAAATGTTTGACGTTCATGAAACTGGCTTAGGGCCTTAGTGATTGTAGCTGACTAGAATGAAGCTTAAAGTTGGCTTGAATTATTTAACCTCCTGTGTTTAATCCTTTCCCATGATGGAGATCGACTGTTCCTCTCCAGAACTCCACAGTTCTCCTGAACTCCCACTTGAGCTCTAATAAAGTCATGGATCCATGCCTGAACTGACTGGCAGATGATTGCCTCTGGAATACATGCCTATCTTTACTTGCTTACAAGCTGCAGGGGATTTAAAGCACACGACGAACAAAACAATAAGAGGAGCTCAAGCTTTAGAAATGATGTTCAGCTCCAAGTAAGATAGAAAGCTTTGGGGATCTTAGTGTTCACATGATTCAAAATCCATCCCTTTCCCTGGGAACTCTGGTTTAGTGGGTATTACACAGGGATCAAACAGGGGAAACGGGATTTCTTTTCAAAATGAAAGTAAACGATTAACCATTCGTCCGAGTATTAATTTAAGCAATTCGCATACTTGGTGTGGTGAAAACATGTTTATCCAGATGCTAGCCATGATATATTCATTTATGGATGCACTCTGAGAATATTTCCTTTAGCCCCTTTAGTCCAATTCAGTAAACTCAAGCAAACTGTAAAATCTATGCAGGACTACAGTATATAGTGCTTAGCTCAGCATGTTTTGGATGGCAACTCATACAATAATGTGAACTCAGATGATAAAATATTGCCTGTATAAAACTCGGTGGAGGGAATTCAGGTTTTTGAGTCAGATGATCAATGTACAATAAAAACAAGAAAAAAACTATAATATAATACAATCTCCAAAATCCGACTGGCGTGCTTTAAACATTCGGATACGTTTAAGAAACCGAAGCTGACTTTAATTCCAAAACCGCAACGTGCACTAGAGCGCCTTCATTTCACATGTGCTTCATATCATGGCCGTTAGCTCACAGCCCAACTTTAAATATGTAGTATAAATACATTCAGCCTCAAATCAGCATGGCTACCTCATATATGTAGCCGGTCCACACACACGCATGCTGGTTCTGTAAAGGTCACATGGGTTTTTGCGAGCCACAGGGTGTGTTGTACAGCTGGGCACGTGGTAAACCCAGAGACCCACACCCATCCTTCACCATCACGTCCAACCCAGCGCCTTTCCCATGACCAGCCAGGCCTCCACTGGCAGCCCTGAGGCGCACACGTGCGTCATAAACAGCCACACGCACGCCCAAACGCACACACCGACACATGCACACACGTCTGGACTCGTCATAGTGGATTGAGGGAAAGGGAAATGCATGTGCACCACCACTGTGAGAAGGGATAAGGGGGACTGAGGTTGAACTTGGCAGACTGTTTCACTTAGAACTACAAATCACACAGACCGCTGATGGAGGCTGGGAAATCTGTATTAGTGCAGTGGGTCAGATCTGGGCTAGAGCTGCTATGTAGAGCCAGGGAGAGGCATTTTAACCGGTTGTGTAATACATAATCTATTATGAATGCAAAATTAAATCAGCTAGCTACTAAATAGACTCTTCTTTATGAGGAAAATGTGTTTCAAATCTCATTGTTTCTTAATTACTTTCACTTGTTGCATTGAATTCCAGTTAGACCATTTTAATATACTTAAATGTCTAGGGTTTATACTGCAACCAACATCCTAGCCTGTCCCTTTTCAGGAGTCTGGTATAACCTACGGTGCCTGTCAGGTGCCAGCAGCATAGCTTAGGTATTGCACCTGCGTGTTATTAGTGGTAGCATTTTAAACTCTGTTTGCAGATAGGAGGATTAAGGTGCATTCAGAAGTGTCAGTAAATAAGCAGGATAGATTTTATATTAATAATCAGGTTAGAGCATAATGCCAGATGATTTGTAGCAATCAATTCTGATGTTACCGTTTGGTCATTTTTCTTACTCGTTTTCTGACAAATCCTGCCCTTTACTCAGTAACTGGTTAGGTGTATTCGGATTGGCTGGTTGCCGTTGGTAACCCATCGCAATGCAGAAGGTTTTTTTCTCTCGTCATAACTTGAGCATTTTATTATAACGTTTATTAGGCAACGTGTCAATAGGGACATGATTTATTCATCAGAGAAGTGTGAAATCTGAATGCACAGCGCATCTATCGGGTTATAAGTGTTAAAAAAAAAAAACGTGTTTGTGCTGTCTGTGGAAGCTATGAACAACAAATTGCATTTAGATTGGTAGACTAAGTTACCTGTCCAGTAGAAAACAGGCAGCTTAAGCACCACTTTGAAAATGTCTGGCACTCATCAGAAACTTGCATTACATTTATGGCATTTGGCAGACACCCTTTTCCAGGGTGACACCCTATTAGTTCATCTCATTATCACTTTGCTCAGGGGCAGCTTGGTGGTGCTAGGACTTGAACTCATGACCTTACGATTAGTAGTCCAAGGTCTAGGGCAGTGGTGGCTCAATGGTTAAAGTGTTGGGTTGTTGATTAGAAGGTCAGGGGTTCAAGCCCCAGTTCAAGAGGATCAAGCCCCAGTACCTCCAAGCTGCCACTGTTGGGCTCCTGAGCAAGGCCCTTAACCCTCAACTGCTCAGTTGTACAAATCAGATAAATGTAAGTCACTCTGGATAAGGGTGTCTGCCAAATGTCATAAATGTAAATGACTTGACCACTTGACCACCAAGTGGTGAGCATATTTAAAGCTCAGTGGTCAAGACCATGGACTACTGATCAGGTGGTCATCAAGTCCTAGCACCACCAAGCTGCCCCTGAGCAAAGCGATAATGAAATGAGATAATAGGGTGTCACCCTGGAAAAGGGTGTCTGCCAAATGCCCTGGGAATCCCACTATCTGGGGAAAGTCCACACAATATTTATCCGTCTTTCTGACATTTTTTTTTTTTTTTGACGTCTGAGTTTTTTTTTGCGTGTTAGAGGCATCGATTTCTAAATTTGTACACATTAAAAAAATAAACACACAAAGAAAATCTTTTCTTTGTCCTTTTGTCTGTTAAATAAAGTGTCGAGTGAATGAACATCAATATTGTGTTCATATTTTTAGAAAGTGTCCCGACGTTCTCAGTGAGGGGAAAATGTTTGTGCGCAGGCTTTTTGTGCATTCCGGGTCTTGTAAAAGAGCCTACTCTTTCCAGAACAATGTCTGAAAGAAACTCCACACAAACCTCCCAAAACTGCCCTCATTTGCCTAAATATGAGTGATTAACCTATTTCCCTCTCTTAAGCAGCACGGTGTGAAAACAGTAAGTCAGTCAGAGCGTAACACGGTGGTACAACAGTGCCCTTCTGAGCAGGGCACAATGGTGTGAGTGTGCAGCTCAGGTAGGCTCAATCAGCCCTTGTGTTACACACTGATGTTTTTAGAGCACTCTGTGAATATGAACATACAGGTTGGCTTACTTACCCTGAAACACCAAGGGGAAACCAAACCTGGACGGGACTGTATGACTGTGTACTCACGCAAGCCTGCATTTCTCCTAAGAATCAACCAAATGACCTATTTTTTTGTGTGCATTTCCTTGAGTAGCAGTGGAAAAGTTTACAAATGTAACCAGCATGGACAAAAGCTTTTCCACTCTCTTCTCTTTATTTTACTTTAATTCTACGCAATATATAAATCCTTAAACAGGTAAAAACCTTCCACTTCAGCAGTTAATATCTGGAACACTGTCACTACAAAATAAGAGGAATTTATTAGTGTTGGTAAAAGATAGGACGCATTCAAATTCCTCTTTTACAGTACATCAGCAGATGACTTGATTTTCCATATAGGAAAGTATCAGCTGCCTTGAGACAACTGCTACAACATACACACAACTCTCATGTATATCTGTGTCTTTTTATATATAATACACTCTTTAATACACGAATGGTGCTCTAATTAACTTCGTACCAAAGCGCTGCCGAATTCTAAAACCTGATTGGTCAAAATTCTTTTGATTCATTTCCAATAAATAGCGGCTCTGACAAAATCCCACCTGAAATTCAGGTTTACGTTCATTTTCTAATGATGTAATTATTGTTTCTATAGCAACAGCTCATTCACAAGGACTTGTATTGCTGGTGCTCCACATAATCCAAGCCTAATGATAAACATGTCATCTACAATCTAGGTTTTAGAGTGAAAAAAAAGGAGACAGCTCCTGTATCTTACCAAATTCTATGCTTGTCATATTATTTAGTTAGTAATATTCATTTACACCTCTGGGTTAAGCCTGGGGAACTAATGACCAGATGTCATCTCTCTTTAACACTGAAACAGGAAACCAACTGTTGTTAAGTATAAAAAGAAAGGGTTAAAAAAGCTTGATCACACCGCACTGTGATGGATTCGTTTCCTATAACTGCATGCCCCATCAAGGTGTGTTCTTAATTGAAATTCTCAGACCATTATGACAAAAGGACAAAATGTCACCCAGAAAAGGAAATCCGAACGCACATACCCCCATTTAACCCCTTCAACTCATCGCCACCTAAACTCTCCAGCTCCAGCAGAAGACAAAAAGCAAAGTGTGGCCAAAAATCACAGCCTGCCAGTTGGCAGAGGTGTTCACCACCACGGCCAAACCTTCCTTCCCTTTAAACTCCACATGAGGATGGGATGGAAAAACCAGGAGTGGCTTAGCATTACTCTCCGACATTCAACATCTGCCCGCTTTATTCAGCCCTAAACACGCCAGCCACTTTCCATCGGGGCCAGATTTCGATTACAGCAAATTTTTCCCTAACTTGCCATGTCTGAGAAGTGGATTTCTTGGTCTGGGCTTAAGCAGAGAGCAGAATCTCTCCCTAATGATATCATAATTTCTCAAACACCATCCATCAGGCTTTCAGCTAACAGGGCTGTCACTGAGAGATGCTTCGAATGTAATTAAGTGTGTCTGCTTGACATATTAATCAAAGCTTGGGCATTTATTAAGCAGAGTCTTAAAGAGAGACGACATCTGGTCATCAGTTCTGCAGGGTTAACTCAGAGGTGTAAATGAATATTACTAACTAAATAATATGACAAGCCTAGAATATGATCCATGTCCCATATTAAAAACACTTTCACCTGGAAACATTTATAGGCTTATTGAAATATATAGACTCTAATATTTGGCAAGATGTGACAAGCAAAAAAACCTGTCCTGATGTGTATAGACTGTATTTAATGAACTTGGTGGTTATTCATTTTGCTCAGGGACCAACCCTGCTGACACCCATGCTGTTAGTCACACGCTTTGGGCCAGTTCATTCCCACACACCGTTCACAACACAGGGACTAATTGTAGGTCTTTGATAACCTGCTGCCTTCTAGCTGATTTAATTTGCTGTATGATTAATCATCAAGTGTCAGGAAGCGACTAAAAAAAAATAAAAGTGTGGCGACATTTCAGCCCACGTCCGGGCAGTACTGTTTCACTGTTTCCCATCACTGGCTGATTAACACCTTGTTTAACTTTTATTAGTTGTTAAGACCTTGAGGAAGTGCTTTTCCCACGTGATTGTTTAAAAAGAGTGCCGAGTGTGCAATTCACCGCTTGTATGAAACGTTCTAAGGTGTTGGTGCCTTTTAATGTTTATGACGCACCCGTGGTTTGGTCTTGACTGGGCAATCATGAGTAATGAGGTATAAAAGCCAAAGCCCACAAACGTATGGAATTATCTTTGGGAGGTCAGGAATGGGATTAATGAACTGTTAATAATCTGTTTTATTATTAATGAGCTGTCTGTAGACCTTTGAGTCTGAGTCTTTTGACAGAAAAGATAATTATGCTTGGGGGAGGGGGTGGTGGTGAGGTTTTTTCTGCAGTTCCAATTGACACCACATCTCATCATGATAAATAAGGTGTTGTTGCTCAAGTTCTCCAGATGCAAAAGAGTTCAGAAAACCCCAAACCCAGGAACTAGAGCCATGTAATAAAAGTGTCATCTGAGGTTTCATTTAATTTTACGGTAGTGGAACTATTATATTGTATTATATTATATTGTTTATAATACTTGTCCTTAGTTATTATAGTCACAAGATTAATTACCTGGTCTGTTAAATTAAACAGGTTTAATAAAACTAGGAACAATGGTGAAAATAAGGTCTCCATTTTGACATGTTCCCTGGAATGAACCTTCAGGAAGAAAACTCTAATACAGCCAATAAATAACTAAATAGTAAGAAATAAGAAAAGTGATCCCAAGCTTCTTTTTAACTCATCTATAGCTGCTAAAGGTTTGAAGACCCCAGAGGTATGATTAAAGAAAAAATAGTATCAGGGCTTAAATATGGGCAGTCTAGAAAGCTCATCAGGACAAGGAAACCCTGCTGTTTTGAAGGACACCTGCCAGGCTTGACACGTCAAAAAAAATCCACCTAACAGCTGAGTTACTATATAACCATGTAGAGACACACCTTAGAATACAAAAAACGTGACGGATTCCTGTTTAGTGGGTACACAAACATAAAGAAGTGCCACTTCTATAAAGTCTAAGCCTATATTTAGGCTTCATCACACCTCTCTGCACTAGCTGGCATTTGTTAAAAGGTGAGGAAGGTCAGAGGCAGGAAGACCAGCTGTCACTGCAAACTGCCTCTTCCTCACCCTGCAACATTTGCTTAGGTCTGCTGGTACAGGGTACAAATAAAGCCTTGTGCGGTGGCTTCAGAAAACAGCGAAGACAGAATGATAATGGCAGTAATAACTTATTGAGCAAAACAATGTGCAAGCATGTGTAGCTGCAAAATACTCACTAATCCAATTAAGTGCATCTCAACAAAGACATTATTTTGGGCTTTATAGCCTCCAACTCAAGATAAAACAGTCTTCAAAGAAAAATCCATATTAAATATATACATTTTGTCCAATTGCACAGGCTTTGGAAATGCTCCAATTCCTTTGGTTGGTAGTGAAGCTCAAAGAAACTGGGCTGTGCCGGCGGAACGCTTTATGAGGGTAATTTAACAAGGCTGATTGTAAGGTTAAACACTCTGACCAAACTCTGGTTCCCACCACTGTAACTCACCACTGAGCCAGTCAACCCAATGGGGCCACCACACCTGTATCCCCTGATTTTCCCCACTCCCTCCCTCTCTCTCTCTCTTGCAAATATCCGGTCAGCCATTACTGTCAAGCTTGCAGAACCTGACTGTTTACTCACAATGATCACAACTTCCTCTTAGTCATAGTCCAGGCAAAAAAACCTAGATCTCAGCCAGAGGGCATGTTTACTCACCCAGGGTTTCCACTTGCCACTGCTGATATCATCTGCAATCTAGAGGATCTGGTGTGGTCCTGGTCACGGATATGACTGTTAATGAACTCTTCCTACAATTAGATATGGAGACACTGGTTCTGTCCATTTTACAGGACTCCACAATTATTTCCCAGTCAGTCATCTCTCTATAGCATACATTTACCTCTACAACGTTATGCAGGAGAGATGACATTAAACCTGACAAATGAGATAAACAGATGGCGCTTAGCTTTCGGTGGCTTTAAGAAACATCTTAGTAAAGCCTCACCCTTGGTGAAGTCTGATCCTCCTATTATGAGGGAAACCCTTGTTTTGATATTCATATTTGACACGCTTCCAGATTTTTGGTGGGTTTAATATAGTTTCAGCTGAGACCCATCATCATTTCACAGACTTACCCAAGCTGTGTATCATAAATCTATAAAGTTGCAATGAAAAGATCAAGGTCTCAAAAAGTGCAAGCTGAAACTGCTGAAACTTAGGATTAGCTCTAGGTTTACTGGTAAAAAGGGTGGAAGTCATTAATGGAAGTACGAGTCTGTAGCCAAGCAGACCATCTTTCTGACCTTCCTTTTGTTATTATGGACATTTACAGCTCTAATAACTTCATATATGAGCTGCCCAAAAGCCTTGTGACTATGGACTGCTTAAAAAAGAGATGAATGAACAAGACTATAGAATATCAGGCACTAGAAAATGGGGCCTGCTGTTACAGGAGTCGAAGGGGTCACTTAGGTCTTAACGACTTCCAGATGTGGGCCTGTTCAGTGTATGAGAGAGCTGCTTTTGTATGGAAGTGAGCGTGCCAACTGTGAGCCTGCATGTCTCAATCTGTTCTCCATAAACAGCGGTGGCTCCACTCTCCCAACCACTAATCAACCGCAAACACACGCCAGCAACTGATCACTTTGTCCGTACGAATGGTTAAAAAAAAAAGTGTGAAGACAAACACGTTAAAGGTGTGAAGACAGATTTTTAACTACTCGCTCATCCACAGATTCATGGTCATGTTTAATGGCTTCTCAAGCAATCAAAATATCAACTGCCCACTTTTTATTAAACTGTATTCATAATAAGCTTCACCTGTGGAAAAAATGAGTGCGGAAGTGAACGTCTGGGAACATTTTTTTGCCCAACCGGCCTGTCATAACCAATCAAACAGAGAGCAAGTGTGTGTGATTTGATTAGGCAACAATTTCTCCTTGGAGGGTCATCAAAACTAAATTCAATTCATCCAGACCTGGAAGCGCTGACTGCTTTTCAGTTTCAGTGCAGTAACCTAGTGAAGAAAGCAATGTACTCTGTTGCAGGTGCTATGTTTTACAACAGCAACACACACACACACACACACACGCACGCACGCACATCTCCCTAATCCCCTTCTCCTGTTCTGTTTTACGTCGTGTTTTCTTTTAAAGCCCTGTGATACAGAGCAGTTCTGCAGGGCCAGCCTGCCACAAACCCAGTCCAAATACTGATTCAAACCAGAGCCGAGAGAGAGAGAGAGAAAGAGAGAGAGAAAGAGAAAGAGAGAGAGAGAGAGAGAGAGAGAAAGCGGTGTGACGGCTTTTCATTCCCATGCACTCTGGTCTCTTTCGCTCACTGCTTTCTACTTACTCTGCCATCCGTGTACAGCCTGGTACAGAACACGCTTGGCAGAACAATGGGCTTTTGTGTCCTCGTTCCCTGTTCAGTGAATGTTTCAATGCAAGATTATTGACTGTAGTCCATCTGTTGCTACTCTGTGTGGCTGCCCCCTGTACCCCATCCATCAACGGAAAGACACCACCATAGGACCACCACTGACAGGATATTATTTGTGAGTTGAACTAATCTGAGCACATCTCTGAGCATGATGAAGGTGACAGTTGGTCGTGGTATTGTGTGCTGTGCTAGTTCGAGTACATCAAGCAATCAGAAGTGAACAACAGCAGTCCTATGGTTAGTAGATGATGTGTGTACCATCACACCATCACACTTAGAAGACTGCTGTAAAAACTTATAGAACTACAGATCCAGTAGCTGACAACAGTCATAAAGTCTAAATAATGTTCCTCGTTTTGACATCTGACCATTTAAACTTTGTGAAATATGCTTATTTGTCAGCTGTCTGTCACATTTTTAAATCTATAAAATGTTTTGGTAAAGAATATTAAGCCACTTCAGTTCAGTTGTTTCATGTCAAGTTCCTGTTGAGTTCTGCCACTTCAATTTAATTAAAGTTGCACCTCGAGGAAGTTTTGTTTATATTTGCATGCACTGCCGCAGATGAATGTCATGTATATAAAACACCAACATCAACTTTCAAACTCAAAGCAAACCCGCGTTGAAAGTTTAAAGGTTGTACTGAGTTATTCACTGCTCTTCCCCTCACCGTTGGCGTTTTTCCCGCAGATCAGATGCTCGTAGTTCTGCAGGAGTCCGTACAGCTCGGGGTCGCCGTTCACTGCTGCTTCCAGGGCGTCTGCGGCCACCGGACCCCCGAAATCCCCCGCGGCACACTCTGCCAGCACCCTGGCACCGACCTCCTCCATGAGAGTCTCCATGCACGAGGCCAGGGAAATGGCTGCGTGCTCGTGGACGCGCACCGACACCCGAGTGTCCACCATCCAGCGGAAGAAGCGACCCACGGACAGGACGAGTCCGCAGCGCGAGGACTTGCTCCTGCGCAACAGTTCTCCTGTACTCATGCTGTACAGGGACATGGCGCGTGCTGCGGCCGAGACACACGCGTCGGCGAGCGGCCAGCTGAGCACGAGCCTGGCGGCGCTGTGCACCTCGTAGCGCGTGCACCTGCAGCGCAGCACGCTCAGCCTCTGCGCCTCGCGCGCCACGCGCAACAGCGGCCTGCGCAGCAGCTTCGACACCGCGCCTACAAGGTCGCGCGTAAAAGGCGAAGGCTCGCGCTCTCCGGTAACTTTACGCAGCACGCAGTCCACCTCGTCGTCCGTCCAGGGGAATTCTTCCAGCTCTGGCAATCGCAGGCATCTGGAGAAGATATCCTCCGGGTCTTCCGGCACTGTGTTTACCGAGTCCCAGCTGTCGTTGCGGCTGGTGGTGGAGGCGGAGCGGCGGCACCGGTTTGCCCGGTGAGCAGCGGAGGTGAGCTGAGAGGTGGACCTGGAGGAGGAGAGGCTGAGGGAGTGGTACGAGTCTCCCGCGCCGTATCCAGAATCCAGCGTCAAATCCTCCAAAGTCTTCAGGTTAAAACTGCTTAAGGCGGCCATTCCGGTTCAGCTGATGGACAGATTACCGGTTACACTCCTACAGTTAATGAATGAATCGTGTGCTAACGTCAAAGTTAACGTGTATCCATCTGCTTTCCGTGTTCCAGCTCGTGCACGCGCTGCCGGCCGCAGTGTTTTTTGGGAAAGTCAAAGTGAAGCAACAGCTGAAAAGTTTGTTGCCTTAGAAGTCAGCTGAGGGCCTTCAGTCAGCCAATCAGCGACGAGTTTCTCTAATCCAATCACACAAGAGACGAAACTAACCAATCGGTGCAGCAGAAAGCGAACATGTTTACATTAACATCTATTATAATTCTTATAGAAGGGATGCAGTCATGGAAAAAGAGGACTGAACTGTTCCTCCTCTGCAGCCTCAAGCGCACAGCTTCTGCCTCATAGAGCACTTAGTGTACCTTTAGTGTACCTTTACATCTAAAAAGTTACACGTTTTAATGGTGCACTTTATCTACAGTCCCAGGTGAAAATACATTTAAAGGCGGAAATACTTCCCTTCACTCTGATTGTGTTCTTATTTACATTACATTTATGGCATTTGGTAGACACCTTTATCCAGAGTGACTTGCATTTACCTAATTTATACAACTGAGCAGTTGAGGGTTAAGGGCCTTGCTCAAGGGGCCCAACAGTGGCAACTTGGTGGTGCTGGGGCTTGAACCCCCAACCTTCTATTCTGTAACCCAACACCTTAACCACTGAGCCACCCCTACCCCTCCAGCAGTGTCTCACTGTGTTTAGGCAAATATTTGCTGTCATTATTTGTTTTATTTATTTTAAAAAAAATGGAAAAAGGATTGATTGATCAAAATTTATTCCAAAGCATTTGAAGGTAAATGTGATGAAGGACCTTATTCAGATACCGGAGGTAAGAAGTTGAGGGTTTGGCTTAATTCAAGGGTCAGACTATGGCTTCCATTCAGACTTACTGAATACCAAAAGTGTTCTGCACAAGTTTCCTCTGAGGTTAAGGTAAGGCAATTTCTCAAACTAGCACATTTACCAAAGCCTCAGGACTCAGACTGTGGAGAGAAATCACAGGAAAGATTATTAACAGACTGAACAGGGTGTTTACTCTCCAAACCATCTGCTGTTCCTCTAATGTCTTTTCATTAATACACTCCAAGTATTTTAGTAATTTTTGGACTAGACAATCACAGCTTTAATTTCAAACTTTGCTGATGTAAATGTTAAAATGTTCTGATACATTTTGGACTAAACAATAAGTATAAATCTATATTATATATAATCTTTTTCATATGGCTATTTTTTTTACACTTTCTGAAGTACTACTTTTGCAAGATAGGTATTAAAGTATTAAAGTTTAATAGGTGCAGAAAACTGAAAGCCTGTATGTTTTCACAACTGCGTGGCATATGAGCTGTAGGTTTGCACTGTGGATCATAATGCTTGTGCGCTCATGTGCCCTCAAAATACTTCTTCTTTTGGCCGCTCCCATCCTCTTGGGGTCACCACAGCGGATCAAGTCCTCACATCGATCTGGCACATGTTTTATGCCGGATGCCCATCCTGCTACAACCCAGGCTTGAGGAAAGACAATTTTGTATCTCCAATTCGCCTAACTTGCATGCCATTGGACTGTAGAAGGAAACCGGAGTACCCGAAAGAAACCCACGTAGACACTGGGAGGACATGCAGACTTCATGCAGAAAGGACCCAGACCGCTCCACCCGGGGATCGAACCCAGGACCTTCTTGCTGTGAGGCAACAGTGCTACCCACCG
>JAOTRJ010000038.1:9060340-9073233 GCA_028564905.1 Leptodoras praelongus | reverse complement strand
TTTTGATGCCTTCAGTGAGAATCTACAATGTAAATAGTCATGAAAATAAAGAAAACGCATTGAATGAGAAGGTGTGAGAGAAACTTTTGGCCTGTACTGTATATTTAAAAGAAATGCAGCCTAGATGATATTGGAAGGGTGTGTTCAGACTTCACACATTTACAACTGAACCAAAAAATAAATTAATAAATAAAGGGCTGTGATGTATGACTCATGATGTATGAGACATATTTAATGAGCCAGTTGTCAGAACAATGCACCACGCTGGGCTTAATGCACTCTGTCTTTGTGTATACCCAGTGGTATTTTTTTACCAACTGGAAACACAGCAGGAGGTGGAGAAATGGATAAAGGAGTCGAAATCTTTAAGTTTTTAATGCGTTCTGTTCTCTTGTGGTGCATTAGTGTCGCATCTTGTAACATCAGCTCCTGTGTCTGGCTCATTTAGATGCTGTATTATGTTCATGCACTTGAATTAGTTTAGAAACAGACCGACATCAAGACTATTCAGACGGTCTCGGTGCGATTATTTGGTGCATGCCAGAGCTCGTAAAAGAATCCTCCACGTCACTTTAACAAACCACTTTAAGAGAGAAATCGCAACAGGATTCGTTTTAATTCAACCAAAGCTGACAAGTCTGGACACACCCTGAGTCTCATATATAAATAAAAATGTATTAATTTTAGTTCAGTTAAGTAATTAAGTTGTTTTACTGCCTTTTAAAATCAAGCATTAATTAATGCTTGAAACAAAAATGATTACTACTACTACTAATAATAATAATAGGGTTTTCCAGTTTCTTTTGGTTTAAGATTTCTTTGCAATCCATTTTTTTGGCCAAGTTTTTTTTCCCAATTCACTAATTGTCCCAAACTACATACTAGTAAATAAATTAATTAACAAAAGAAAAAGGCTTTAACAATGATTACAAGGATGATATCCGTGGCTCATGTGTAACAGTGAGCCAGCTCACTTTATTAAAATCCTTTTCTTACTTAAGTTTTAAGATGTTTCCTGGATAGTTTGTGTAGCACCACTCCAGGCCAAACTGACCAGATTAAGACCTTATTTTGGTTAAGACTTAATAAATCAGTTAAATAATAGTTGGTGCATGAAAACTGAACATTGTGTGATGTTTAGGAAGCATCTCTACCCAGACAAGGGAAGATGTGTTATATTGCCCAGGTGATGCAGTAATGCAGTCCTTAGTTTTGGAGGTGAAATTGGGCATCCCTTCAAGGAATTCAGAAACATCTTAAATAGAATGATATTCAGAAAAGCCATAGGGCAATGGGAAGGATTCTTAAAACTCTATATGCCTTAGAAAAGTGCTTGACAGAAGTCAAAGAATCAATAGCTGGCTTAAAAAGTCTCTGATTTGGGCAGACTGGGAAGATCATGGCGCTCAAACAGCGGGTCAGAGTGAACAGTCATCAGTTTCCTTCCAGCTGTGGATAATGAATCCTCTCTGTGTGGGGAAGATGCCTGGTGCACAGAGTCTGTGTGGGGAAGTTTAATAAAAGCAGAGTTCTGGGTTAATACCACAGACTTCTCAGACACAATTTTTTTCTTCTCTCTAGTTTCCAACGTTTCTACAGCAGGTAGGTTGTCATGTTGGGAATTCTGCGCTGAGCCTGTAGATAATGCCAACTGGCACGTGCTTGGGTGCATTAACCCATCCTCCACTGTAGCCTGCAAAGTGTCTTGCGAAATATCCTGAGATGCATCTAAATGTGCTGACGCTGTTGATGTCCCACAATTATTCATAGCCAGGTGAGAAGGAAGTGCACAGTCATTCATTTCAGCGGTTTTAGGAGGCTCATACGGTGGTGGCTGCTCTTCAGGAGCTTCCATCACTCCATCTGGGCCAAACACGATGTCAGTATGCACTAGCACTGGGTCAGGAGAGGGAATTGGAGATGTGCTGTCTATTTCCCGATCCTGATAGGACCACTTGTCTTCTGGGGAGCTCTGATCAGGAACAACAGATTCCTGGAGCGAGATCTGGAGCGAAGATGGAGGTTGTTTGGCTAGCTGGCTTTTGTCTGGTGTTTCCTGATCCAGGCTCGGTTTGTCGGGTCGCACAGGGGTCAGCAGTACAGGCCGCTCCACACCGAGTGGCTTCCGTGGCACTTCATCAGGCTTAGCTGGAAATGGAATTAATGCAGTAAGCAAAATATGTACAACTGTTATGTAGGTCATTTAACCACTATGGGCCAAAATAAGTCCAAAAGTTACCCAGAGAAAATCCATATTTACTGCTATACTACGATCACATATGAATGTGAAGACGAAAGGCTCTAGGATATTATCGGTATATTATAATCGGTATTAAATCTTCACTATCTCAACTCTAAATACAGCCCTATGTCCTGTTTGGATCATTCTGAAACTCGTGTCTTTTGGATAATGCACTCCAAAAATACAACACATCCTGGATGTAGAATATAACCTGGAGAAGGAAGGTCCAGCTTCACTTTGCGCAGCTCTGTCATGGAGACCTGAAGCTGCTCGATGACCATATCGTCGCTGAGCTCGAAGGATTCAGCGATCTTCTCCTGTAGAAACTCTCTCAGCTCCTCCAGGGACATCTTCAACAAACTCTCTGTAAAGGAGAAGCATCACTTCACACCAAGACACTGAAGCCACACTCTCTCAGAGTGTACAAGTTTACTACACCGTTTAAATTGTTCTGGAGCTTCGCTGTCTTTACTGTTCACACTGAATGACAGGACAGACTTTAGCTTACTCTTGTGCAGCTTAAGGATGGTGTAGGCCATGGCTGTAAGGATCTTCTCTCCCTCAAGGATGAAGATGTCCCACAGGCGTAAGGTCAGGGTGAACGGTGTCTGGGAGGAGGCAATAAATCAAGTTTAAGTTTGCACAGTCTAGTTATTAGCTGCAGGAAAAACTCTTGAGTACTATGGCTAGAGGGCGCTGTTGAGCAGATGAGAAGTAAGCATTATACCACACAGGAATGAAAAGATGGCAAATATATCTAATAGTAGTAGTTCAATACAGCACTGATCGATATCTTGACAGAAGTCATTTTAATTAGTAAAACAGGGGTAGTTGCACAGCCTTCAGAAGACGTATATGGATTTTTAGCTCATTTATATTTAATTGAATCATAAAGTATGTTGAATTTAATCTCTACAAGGATTAATAGTAGCAATAATCTTATTTCATTGCAAAGGAGGTTCTAAACAAAAGTGTCTGCTTGTACCCAGATAAAACATAATTGGTTCTTTAAGCTTTTGATGTCAGCAAGAATACCAAAATATCATGATTTAGGAATATTGGCTACGTCAGAAAAATTAGCATAGTATTAGCATAGCATTTTTTTTTTTTTTTTTTTTTTTTGGACCCCCATGTAGACAGAAGGAGAAAAATGCAAAGCCTCACACAGACACCCAAGTCTGGAATCGAACCAGAGACCCGGTAGACGTGAGGCAGTACTGCTACTCATTGCACCACTATTTCAATAAATAAACTCTATGCTTACACAGAGAAGCATCAGCTGTCCAAGATTCTTCTTATCTAACGGATATAAATAGCAGCCATTTGCTATAACACGTGTTCATGGTAAAACATGTGTCCAGTGCCTGTTGTAATATGCAGGAATGTCCGTGTGGGTGTGGGACGGCACGTGGTGTACACTCACCCGGTCAATAAAACACTGCAGGAACCATTTAGTGCTGTAAATGCCGCTGAACATCTGCTCCTTGTCCTGGTGAGTAAGAAGGAAAGCAGAGGGGAGACCACATAAACGTGAGATATACAAACCCCGTTTCCAGAAAGGTTGGGACGCTCTTTAAAAATGCAATAAAAACTGATACTGTAATTTGTTAATTCATTTGAAGGTCTTTTTTTAACAGACAAAAGGACAAAGAAAAGATGTTCAGTGTTTTCAATGGCAAAATTAATTCTATTTGTTAAATCATCAAATTTAGAAATCGATGCCTGCAACACACTCAAAAAAGTTGGGACAGAGGCATGTTTACCACTCAATCATGTCACCTTTTCTTTTAATTATACTTTTTAATAATTTGGGAATTGAAGATACTATACTAATTGTTGCAGTTTTTCCAGTGAAAGTTTTGCTCATTCTTGCTGTATACAAGACCATGGTCACTGTTGTCTGATTCTCCTTTTCATGAGGTGCCATACATTTTCAATAGGAGACAGATCTGGACTGCAGGCAGGCCAGTCAAGCACACACACTTTATGTAACTTGTGCAGCATATCTCTTGCTAAAATACCAGTACAAGTCTCTGCATCAATGGTGCTTTCACATATATGCAGATCACCCATGCCATGGGCACTGATACACTCCCATGCCATGACAGATTGCAGTAACAGTCTGGATCTTCTTTTTCATCTTTTGCATGTAGAGTCCAATGTCCGTATTCCCAAAAACAAGCTGAAACGTTTCCACTGTCTTTTGGTCCATCTCAGATGGCTTCAGGCCAGAGAACTCAAATTTAATATATGGCTTCCTCTTTGGAAAATACAGTTTCAGGTTGCATTTCTTAATGTAGAGGTGGACTGTGTTAAGCCCTCCTGAGGCCCATGTGACTTTATCCATCATGGTAGTATGACAGTTTATCAAATAATACCACCTGAGGGCTCGATGGTCAGACACGTTCAGCAGCGGTTCCACCCATGGCCTTCACACACCAGGATTTCCCTGAAGCCTTTCATGACCTAAAGTCTTTGCAATCTTGCACCGACTGACAATTCTTTAATGAAGTTTGTTATAAAGTGGTAAACCGCGACCCATCCTTGCTTACCAAGCCTTTGGTGGATGCTCCTTTTATATTCTTATGACCTCATCTGTAACCAGTTACATCTGCTAATTGTGGAAACTTCCAGAACCATTGGAAATGGGGGTTTGTAATTCCACTAATTACATCAAAATACATAGGAATTTCTAATGCCCTTCAAAATGTCACTGTGTTGAAAAGTAGTAGTTTGTATTACCAGATGCTTCTTCAGCTTAGGGAGGAGTTTGGTCAGAATCTGATCATGGTGGTTCTGGAATCTCTGCAGTTTGGGAAATCCAGGGATAAAGAAGCCTATTGGCAGAAAAAAAACAACAAGAGATAAACCTTGATTAAAACAGAACCTACAAATCAATACTAAATCATTCTCAGATAGTACTGTGAAATCAGCATTCTGAACCACCAACCATCCTGCACAAACACTTAAATACTGAAATCGATATGGAGCTTGGTATTTAGGAAGCATCTAAGATATGAGAAGGGCTCACCGTGCATGGCGTGTTTTTGATTGGTCAGCAGCTGGGACATGGCCCAGAATGCATCTTCCTCATTCATGTACATCAGCAGAATGGCAGCTATCTGACTCATACCCTGGCAGTAGCTCACCTCCTGTAGAAACATACGCACACACACACACAAACACACACAACCGGCATGAGAAAGAAATCTATCTGCTGTCATATGCTGAGCTTGTCTGCACTTCTTCCTACTACTCTCTACCTCTATTACATGCAAACAAATACAAATGTATCAAACACAAGATTGCTGTTTCGGCTGTGCACTCACCGTGTTGTATACGGAGTATGCAGTGAGCATGTGGAACAGAGACTGCTGCCTGTGAAACAGTAAGCACAATCGAATCAGTTCATTCAGCAGTATCAGAGCCAATGCAGTCTCCATTAATGACACAGAAATCCCCTTATACACTAAAAAACCCACACTGCTGTACTCCAAATCCATGACAGATTCTATTACATAGCCCCATGTTTAAAAAAGTGCTCTACAATTCAGAAAGCCAGATTCTTGAGGTAGAGCGTGATTCTTTCCTTTTAGCTAAAATCATAGCTGTGCCTTTCCTTACACGGTAGAGCATTAATGACGGTTTGCATGTACAGGACTTTCCATTGAACTCTTGAGGCCTGCAATCTATTAAGCCTCCAGTGACGTCAATGTGTTTCTTGCACACTTGCAAAACAAGAGGTCCGAATGTGAAAAAAAAAAAAAAAGCAGAAAACTCTGAAACATTGAGACAAAAACAAATGTGTTTCCAGGCGGGGTCAAACTTGGCCTTTTTTCTAGAGAAGATTACATTTACATTTATGGCATTTAGCAGACGCTCTTATCCAGAGCGATTTACAAGAGTGCTTAGTCATTAACTTGGATTATCCAATGCTAAGGCTGGCAGACCTGAATTCAAGTTACTTTGAGCTGTGATACTGCTAGAATTTAGCCGTACACTACCTATTAAACATTATAAGTCCCAGAATCCAAGTATTCTACACAAAACCAGTGAAGAGCAAGACATAGGGAATACAATAACTGCTATAAGTGTGGCATCAGCTTTGAGTTAGTGCTCATTCAAGTGCTCTCGACAGAGGTGGGTCTTCAGTCGGCGTTTGAAGACAGCAAGTGACTCTGTTGTTCAGACACTCAGGGAGAGTTCATTCCACAGAGAAAAGTCTGGATGTTTGCCTCCCATGTGTCCTGGATGAAGGTGGGTCGAGCATCAAGCTTTTGCATCAAGCATCAAACTTTGACCACTGCCATCAGGTAGGGAGGGGCTGGACTGTTTTTGGCTTTGTAGGCCAGCATCAGGGTTTTATACTTGATGCCAGCAGCTACAGGAAGCCAGTGAAAGGAGAGCAGCAGTGGCGTGACTTGGCTGAACTTGGGAAGGCTGAATACAAGTCGAACTGCAGCATTTTGGATCAGTTGCAGGGGCCTGATGGCACGCATGGGAAGACCAGAAAGGAGGGAGCTGAAGTAGTCGAGTCTTGAGATGACAAGAGACTGAACAAGTACCTGGGTGTCCTCCTTTGAGAGAAATGGTCAAATCCTCTGAATGTTGTAAAGGAGAAATCTGCATGACCGGGTCAGATTAGCAACATGAGCTGAGAGAGAGAGCTGATCATCTACAACTACCCCGAGGCTACGTGATATGTAATACGTATGTCATATGTGATACGCAAGATGTGAAAATGTCTAATATTGCCAGAATTTCTAATCTCAAGGATGAATTGCATAAGAGCCAACATGAATATTTGTAATATTCCAGAAAATGAACAACAAACAAATTATTTATACACACACACAGAAACAGACAACATATTTTAGATATGTTAAAACAGCTTTGTACAATTCAACCCAGTTATGCAGAAAATCTATTAATACCTACACACACACTTTCCCAGTAAGACAGNNNNCTCCTTTCAGGTCTCCCTCAGAACTCTGTCCGACCACTACAGCTCATCCAGAATGCAGCTGCACGTCTTGTCTTCAAGCTCCCCAAGTTTTCACACACTACCCCCTTACCCCCCTTACTCCGCTCCCTCCACTGGCTTCCAATAGCTGCCTGCATCCAGTTCAAAACCCTGACCCTCGCCTACAAGGCAAAAACTGGACCTGCACCCACATACCTCAGAGCACTTAGCACCCCTCGCACTGCACCTCACTCCCTTCTGTCCTCCAGCACTGCCTGACTGGTTCCACCATCTACCAAGGCCAAACAACCGTTTTGGCACCGAGGTGGTGGAATGAGCTTCCATCTTAGCCGAATCTCTGTCCATCTTCAAACCACACCTTAAAAGTTTTCTTTTCCTAAACTAGGTATCCTCTTCATTTAAAAAAAAAAAATCTAGACCTGATTGTACTCTTAATAGACATCTGAGCTAGTATCAGAATATATTTGTTGATGGTGACCTTGAAGCACTTTTTTGTAAGTCACTCTGGATAAAAGCGTCTGCTAAATGCCTAAATGTAAATGTTATCCTGCTACACATAAAAAAAAGATGTATATTATTTATATTTTGCATAACGACTGAGTCGACTCTGGATCTCTGTATATTTGAAAAATGCACTTTAGGGGGTTGTTCCCCAAGCAGATGTATATAACAGCAGGCCGTTGTGTGTAATGAGTGTATAGGGGTGGGCAAGAGAGGTCATATTTTATATTAGAAATTGTGACAGAGCAAATCTTCCAATGAGTGAAGCCTGAGACAGATGGTAATTATCTGAAAATGTTCTTTTCACTGAGGAAAGATGAGGACCTGTGGTATTCATTTAGCTGCTGCTGTGATATTAATGGTGTAGACAGCAATAATAAAGATGCACCAAACAGCTTGCTTATAAAACTGAGAGGTGTTAAGAATTGACAGAAGCACTCAGAACAGCCGTGTGTCCAGAGGTGTGCTGTCTACTTTCCAATGAGCCTGTGTGGGATCAATGAGAGTAGTTACATCTCTGAAAAGCCCAAGATTTAAGCCCAAGATGGTGCTGTAGCTTTGACCTAAACTTAACATGGTAAAACTAATGAGTATTATGAATACCTCAGGTTACTTTCACATAACGGGTGCGAGAGCTGCTTTAGCTTCAGTTTGCAGGATACTGTATGACACATCATTACTATTATGTGACTCAA
This sequence comes from Leptodoras praelongus, assembly GCA_028564905.1. Classification (NCBI taxonomy): domain Eukaryota; kingdom Metazoa; phylum Chordata; class Actinopteri; order Siluriformes; family Doradidae; genus Leptodoras; species Leptodoras praelongus. Next base: position 9,064,811 of record JAOTRJ010000038.1, on the reverse strand, counting down.
GTACACTGAGCTATAAAGACAGTAATTTCTACAACATCAAGCCAGTGCCCCAAATGTCAGGCTTTTAAAGACTCGAGGACTAGTGCATCAAAAGGTCCACAAAGTGTGTACTTGTAAAAGGACCAATAATCTTCAGGGAATATTAAAAGGCCTAGATTAAAAGAGTCCTTATTTTAATTTACTTATTAAGCTTTTTTTTTTACCACATCTGAAAACTGCATATTCCTGTGAGCTTAATGTTTCCTGCCATGTTGTGACTCATTTGAGTATATTCATGCATGATGAACTCACTTTACTCCGAATCGATCCATGAACATGATGTGATTTCGGAAGGTCCTGTTCACATCAAGATCGATCTGTTTAATTTCTGTGGAGTAGATCTTGGCTTGTTCGACCATTCTCTGTGGAAGGAATAAAGCACCATTTCATTACTAAGTAAAACACAGCTTGTATTAAACTAACATTCAATGCTTTTTCTTAAAAAATATATATAATTTGGCTAACATGCAGCAGTGTAACATGGGTAATAGAATCAATATGTACTATTCAATGGCTAATATTTAGCATCAACACAACAGGGTTTCTTTGCATCTTTATATAGAGAGTTACATGGGTAATGCGTATCATTCGCGTAAATGTAAAGCGCTTAAATAGGTATAGCTAATATACTCTACATTTAAACATGAAATGTTCTTTGACCGAACAGCTGTTTGCTATAAATTGTACAAAATTACTGCTATGTTTGAAGCAACGTCCTGTCTTTATTATGGTCTCTTATGGACTACTTTCTTTCATCTCTTGCTTTCATGTGTCTGTTCCACCATCACCAAACACAAATCCTCCTGAAACAGCCCGAAACATCACTGTATTGTTGCTCTAAGCATACAACTGCATACTACTTTTTAGGGGTTTATTCAGAGTTGTTGACTTAAATTGAAAAGGAACCTTAATATTTACAATGGCAAAGTCCTTTGTTTTCAGAACCGGGATAAGCAGGAGCTTCGCATGAGTTTCTGGCTGTGCAGTGCATGCTTCTGAGATTAAGATTTTTGTTATATTCTTTTCCTGTTGGTTTGTAAGTTGTGTCTATTCTACTGTCTACTACTGAAAAACAAGCACTTTGTTTTAAACCAGAGAAAATCAGGGTGAAAAATATGAAATATTATTCTTCTTCTTATTGTTATTATTATTATTACTATTATTAGATGGGCTGTCAAATCTGATATGATGAATCATAAAAGTAAGGGGCAATTAAAATACAGTTTGTGGCACAGTAGGTAGCGCTGTCCCTCACAGCACAAAGCACCCAGGTTTAATTCCCAGACCGGATCATGATCCTTTCTATGAGAAGTTTGCATCATGTCCCACAGTCCAAAGACATTAGATAAAAGATACTAAACTGCCCCTTGGTGTGTGTATGTGTGTGTGTGTGTGTGTCTATCTGTCTATATGTCTGCCCTGTGATGGACTGGTGACCTGTCTGGGGTGTTGCACTCCCCATGACCCAGTAGTACAATCAGCAGTTTAGATAATGAATGAATGAGCAAATGAATCTCATTACAATTGTATCTGTACAAGGGGTCAGATATATTAGGCAGCAAGTAAACAATCGGCTCTCAAAGTTGTTGTGTCGGAAGCAGGAAAAATGGGCAAGTGTAATATTCTGAGCGACTTTCACAAGGGCCGAACTGCTGCTCCAAAACAGCAGGTCTTGTGGGGTACGCGGTTCTTAGTACCTACAAAAGGTGGTCCACGGAAGGGCAACTGGTAAATTTGTGATAGGGTCATGGGTGACCAAGGCTTATGCCAAGTCCATACAACAACAGTAAAAATGGCATTTCTGCGAAAATTTACAAATTGTTTTGTTCTTTGGCATTCCATACACATGACAATAGCACTTTCGGGGCCTGAAACTGCAAACATTTGAAAATACGGAAACTTCTCTAAGCAGGACTGACATGGGCTACCTTGTGCATGGCTATTTATGTGTTTGTACAAAATGTTCTGAAGAAGAAAGGTCATCATTTGGAACAAGTCATCTGTTTATTTAATACAACAGTCTACGCCTTGTAATCAACATATTATCCTCACTTTGCTGTAGCCTAAAGTTGCTCATGCAAAATGTTGTCTACATGAGTGTCTGTCCTTTTTTTAAATGTGCACTAAATAAGAAAATTGCTTATTCGATGATATGGATGCCATCGCTATACACACTATATTCGGCAGTCTGCAGGTCAGGTGCTTGATTAACACGCAGGGGCATAGTGCTCTATGGTGTTTGTCTATATGTGAGTGGAAAAGTTGCACTGCCCCCTAATGGACTGGTTTTGGTAAACCCGTGTGGACACAGAAAAGTTTAAGAACACTCTCATGTGGATGCGAAACTATTCTAAACCACAAAGAAAAGAATCCTGGTTTCAAAACATTCCATTGTCATGTGATCAGGGTCTTGGACATGTACCACCTACCTAAACATTGTTGAAGACAAAGTTACACCCCTTCATGGCAATTGTATTCCCTAAAGAGTTCAAGGTGTTAACTTGGCCTACAAATCTCCAGATCCTCATCTTATCAAGCATCTGTGGGATGTGCTGCACAAACAAGTCTGAACTATGAAGGACCCAATTCACAACCTACTGGGCTTATAGGATCTGCTGCTAACATCTTGTTGCTAGATACTCTATCACAGCACAGAGATCCTGGGAACTGTTTTGGCACCAAAAACAGGACATACACAATATTAGGAAGGGGGTTTTAGTCATTGTAACATCAAGCTCATCGCTGTATATGAATGAAGAGAAGGCAAATAGTAAGAGTAGTTGCTTTATACAGCATACTGTGATTATTACTAAAGCTTATTGTCATGATAAATATGTGGAAAGGTCATGATTATCATATAGAAGCCTATAAAACAGCTCTTGGTACAGCATGGCCACAGTTTAATGAATATGCTGACCAAGCGGTCATTTGTTACAGTTACAGTTCACCTTAAGGAAATAATGTTCCAGATTTTATTGTAAGAATCAACATTTGATTTAACATCAGAATTTATTGGTCTGTATTTATTATCTGCTATTATGATGCCATTTCCATATCTCTTTCACACGATGAATGAATTCATAATGTAATATTTATTTTGTATTGTCCTTGAATGCCAGGCCAGTATTTACAAATGCATGCACAATGTTTCCGGGTGAAACACTGTGGTTAAAACAAAGGGTCAGACAGTGCGGGTGGCTCGAGGCGATATCAAACAATAAAAACTGAGTCTCACGAGTGGATGCTGCACAAATGAGATGCCAATTAGCATTCAGCAAACTCTGAGCACAGAACTCCTACCAACTGTAAGACTGTAGCACTTCAGTCAGTAGGAATGTCTGAGGTCTGAATACCGACGTGCCCAATTTAGCACTCCTCACTACATGCATGTAATTCTCAATTATGGCCCAACCGCTAATCCAACCGCTTCTCTAAAGTGTGTATATGGAAATGTGTGTGTGTGTGTACCTCGTATTTCCCTTCATTCTCTTTCTTAATTTTCTCCACATCCAGTAGAAGGCTCCAGGCTTGACCTCGCATCTGTAGTGGAATCCCCTTGTACACCCTCTTCATCATCTACACCAGAGAAAAGCATCAGTGTGTGTCTACAACACATGGAGACCCTATTCTTCATTAAAAATGTGCTTTGTGCATGCAACAGGCTGACAGAGATGCGCTAGGCCATGGTCTTTAACGTGCACAATATTGTCTATTAACTTTCTCAGCTATACATGCAAAAAAAAAAAAAAAAAAAAAAAAAAACACGGCTAGAGCTCACCCGCTCGCTGTTTTTGTACTTCTCCCATTTTCTGAACATCTTCAACCATTTCTGTACACGTTCAACCTCCAGCTGCTTTTGCTGTGAAGGTAAGAATACATCATGTAAATAAGCAACTGTAGTAGCATACACATACACTTCATATTTTTAACTTGCACCAGATTTAATTACGGACATGGAAATTGACTAATATTTCATTACAGCTGCGATACCTTAAAGGGTTGAGACGGAACTGAGCTCAACTCATTTTTAATTCTTAAGCACATATGCACCATTTTAACAATGGATAATAAAAATCCAGGCATAACTTTTAACTAATATAAATTAAGCCAGGGGTAACAGTGGCAAGGAGAAACTCCTGCAGATGTTCAGAGGAAGAAACCTTTCAGACTCAAAAGGGAACCCGTGCTCATTTGGGTAACACCAGATAGTAAATAGTAAATAATCTATAGAGTGCTATACAGTAAATCAGGTCTGTGTATGTCCTATTTGTTTATGCTAACTACAGCCAGTTCGAATCTCTAACAATATCTAGGAACAGTAAAAACTGAAACTTGACATCTACACCTCCAGATGCAGGAAGAGGGCCACCTGCATTATGAAGGACCCCACCCACCCAGCACACTCACTTTTTGTCCCGCTCCCCTCAGGCAG
>JAOTRJ010000038.1:9005134-9018686 GCA_028564905.1 Leptodoras praelongus | reverse complement strand
GCGGGGATGTTCTGCGGTTTGATACTGACAGTCATTCCCCCACACAATCCCTTATACTAAAGAAATGATGTGAGGGCTTTCTCCTTAAACTCCCTGCTCTCGTTAAAATCTCTGCTCTTTAAAGAAAATGATGATTCCGGATAAAAGTCTGCTGCTTTAATAGTTCATCAGTTTTCTATAATTTCTTAAGTTATGATGGTTATTATAGATTACTCACATCACAGTGTGAGAAACTTGCAGGTTTTTGTCCTCCAACCATATTCTATTATAACAAGGTAATGATTCTCAAGATGTAATAAAAAGTAATAAGCATGTTAGTCTTTAAAGACTGTTAGTCTTTAAAGAGTCTATTTAATTCTGATAAGGATTTTCAGAAGGAATGGAAGGGAGATTGTCCCTGTTCTGTCTTTTTTTTTTTCCTTTTTCTACATAGTGCACATGCATACTGTGAAGGAAGGTGACTGGGGGCATGATGGCAACTTGCCAGAACAGGGAGGTCTGGAAAAGGGGAGAGTAAATGAACAAGACTTTGTCAGGCCTTTGACAAGCAGTGATGTTGAGTCTTTCAGCTAATCTCTGACATAGTAACTTCTGAGATGCACCCTGTCTGAGTACTGCCCTGAGCTTTGAAATGAGCCACTGACCCTCATGATCACGTCTGACATTAAAGCACTAGCTCTGTTATGCCCATTTTCCTTGGAAATGCAACTTCAGCTTTCACTTTGTAACATGCTGTTCCTCTATGCTTGTGGTTGTACTCTGTTATGTAGACAAAGTAGTTTTATGATCAAGTCCTTAATGATATTATTAACGATATTATGATTAGACCTTAAGGCAGTTAAACTTTAAATACCTAAAATGTAATGACTGCCTCGTGTAGAGTAGGAGACTGTACATTTTTCACCGCAAGCTGCATTATAGGGGAGTTTACAGTGCTGTTCCTGTATTGGACTCAGCAGTAAACAGACTCTTTCAATGATCAGCTCAAGGTGTTCTGCCTGCAGTCATAGGCCTGCTTAGCTCAATTAGCATTAAACAATACTCAGTTAAACATGATGTTTGGAAAAGCTTAACACTTTTTATCATTAATCATCTTCTCCTTGTATGTTTATGATATCTTCAGGCGAACTGACACGACCAGTATATTTTAATGTAGTGTTAGGGAAACTGCCTCGCTTCACTCAGAAGCCAACCCTTTGTGGTACTATGACACTTAACTTTATGTCTTACTGTTGTTGTTTCTTGTATTAGTGTAATTGGATTGAGAATATTGTTTATTGTCAATTGTTTGAGTCAATTCTCTTCCTTTCAAAGGTTGACACCAAGTTCTATGCCAAAAAAACAGCTCACCCCGCCCCAGGAAACCTGAGGACCTTGTCAGCAGATTTGATCCGAATGGAAATCCTGCTTATCACTGTGGAATTTTATTATTTTGTCACTGTTTGATTCATAGTCACCTGGTGTCTTTCCTTTCCTTGCTCTGTCACGAGATAAAAAGGAGGGGTCAGCCCTCTGTTCAGCCCTATGTTTGTCCAGTAATATGTTCAATGACATCTTTTGCACAATTAAAACTATATGACCATTTCATTTTTCCCAGGGCGCACATTTGGAGAAGGGTGGATGATTTAAAATATAAAAATAATAAGATATCATAACATGTAATATTAATAATATAATATAATATATACTAATAAGTCCAATTATTCTTGGCTCTGTGAGATAGAAAAATGCCACAGATGCCCTTAGGGCTCATTCATTGCTCTCGCTCAGTGCTGACCATTCCCAGATAGACAGCTATCTGGTGGGTGTCCTACCCTAAATATTATTCATTTGTACCATTATCCTGTCACGATTTAGACATTTAAAGTTACCAGCTACAATCTGTTATGTTGTTCTGCTGGCTGTTGTTGAGGGTTTTTGTGATACAGTGCAATTCTGTTAGTTTGTGCCTTCTCTGTCTTTCCTGTGTGTGTGTGTGAGAGAGAGTGTGTTCGTTTCTCTCCCTTGACATCTTAACCCATATGATATTTGATGATGATGGCTTTATCAGCCTCTTTGGCTGCTGAGATCCAGTTGCAGCCCAATCAAGAAAAACAGGATGTACAGTGTAATGCAAAAGAAGCCACACAGCTTTATGGCCAGAGGCCTATATATAGAACGTCATTCATTGTGAGACAGAGTTTTTGAAACTACCCTAAAATTTCTAGAAATTACATACTTGTTCGGTAAGCAGGCATAAAATAGACAAGACTAAATCAAACATGCAAACAGGCTATGGTCAAAAGACAAATCAAGACAGGAGAATAACGATGCCTTGGAATCGTCACAACAATGCTGGAGCAAGACTTATTAAAACTATTAAAGAGACGAGACAAATTAACAGCGAATTGATTATAAACAGGTGTCTTTGAGTTTGCATAGGGGACTGGAGGTCATGTGATGAGGTTATGGGCTGTGGAATCCGGGAGTTGCAGTCAGGAGCAGCAGATACATGTGTGACAGTTCAGTCAAATCACTATTAAATCTCTATTTAATCCCTTAAACTAATAGATTAGAATATTATTCAGTATTATTGTGAAATACAGTATCCACAACAAAACTATGAAATAAGGTAGTTATGAGCCTGAGAATTGTAATTTGGATATACTGAGGGGTTTCTGAGAGTTTTGGTTAAAGAAGTTTGTGATGAACAAGTTCTTTATTGTGATACATGTGTAATATTTAAATGCAGCCTTTAGTCAGTAAGAGAAATGCTTAATCAGCATGTTACCCATAAAAAAATATATAGCGCACCATGAAAGTCTGGGGTACAGATGTCTGAGAGCACTAGTGAAAACGCTTCTCTTTTGCAACAGTGTTCATTAGAAATGATATTAGACATGAATTTCAGAGTTTCTTAGTATTTTGGTTCTGAAGAATTTCTGCTTTAATGGCAGTGAGTGCTCAAGCAAATCCTTGTGATCCATTTCAGATCAAGTCCATGTGACTTTCTTTAGTATTGGACAGAGGAAATCTGACCTTTTGTACAAAGCAGTTAACATGGTCAATATCACACCTGTTTAAGTTTAAATAAGGACCTAGAAAAAGTGCTGAATCTTGAACATTAAATATTCAAGACACTAAACATTTATAAATATCCCCAATTTTTAAAAGAAAATATCACAGATTTTCAATGTGGTCTCAAACCCTTGGACCCAAGGGTGTAAGTTTGATTACAACATCGGGAGTAACTAAGCAGTCTCTTAAGTCGTGTCTCGTAAGAGCGTCTGCTAAATGTCATCAATGTAAATGTGAGCTGAGGTTTTGCATTTATGATAGACTTATGATAGACCACAATTTCATGTCATCTAGGGCCTTTATTTGTCAATATGGTAGCCAACAGACTCATAAAGGAGTTTTTTTTAGTATGTTCCTGAGACAATAATTACACAATTCCGATTATGTTAACCAGCAACATCACAGGTAGCTTCCTGTACTTCTTGATAGAACATTTAAACGAGCAAACATTCAAAATTGAAAAATCCCACTATATTCATGGGTTGACATTTAGGTTTTTAGTTTATATTGAATTCAATTGTATGTTTATTCATGAATTCTGCTGCCTGCTTCCCCACAGGATTGCTTCTGTCACCTGATAAAATAACACACTCATGCATGGCATATGAACAGTGAGACAACACGTGCATATTCACAGCTCTCATTTCAAACACACATCGATGAACCATTGTGCATCATCAGCCTAACATTTGTCACAATACTGAATCTCAGTACCAACATATCACCAAGTGATTATTCGACTTGCCCTGTGACCCTGCCTCTACACCTGCCTCTTCTCCATCTGAGCTACTACACAGTCGGGTTGTTTCTGTTATCTAACAAAATAACACATTTATGCATGCTATATGACCAGAGAGTGCAATTTATTCATTTATGGCTTTTTTGAGTATTATTATTGCCATTAGTATTGACTCTACACATAAGCAATTTTACTTTTTTGGCTGCCATCCTGACTGAGCATATCACCAAGTTAGGCTAATTGCCTAACACACACAATAACCTTTATGGTTATTGTTATTTTATGTATAACAGCCCTACAGAATCATTCCTCATTTAAAAATAAAATGTATTGTCCCTTACTGAATGAAAATGAGATGTGATTTTTGTGCACACAACTATTGGATGGTGTCTCCCACTCCCCACTATGTGCACATCTAGCTGACAGAGCTTTGGCGCTTCTTACTACCACAGTCTCTCACACATTAACCAGAAAAGACAAAGCCAAACCTGTTAGAGATGTGGGTTTGGGAGGCTGGACTTGTAGTAGAGAACGAGATCTGTTAACCGTTTTTGCATTGACATTTTCCACTGACTAGACACTGACGGACCAATGTATTTTAATTTGTGATGAAAATTATTGCTAGGGACAATTCAGTAGTTGCTGGTTATTGGTAGTCCCTACCGTCCTTACCCAATTCTTGGACCTGAATGTATATAATGTATGATATTATACTGACTGTATACATTATATACTAGATGTCTAGACCTATATATGTAAGAATTGTTTATTTTTGCTTATATATATATATATATATTCTTTCAAACATAGACATGTATCTAGGTTATGGGTGTACATAATTAATGCAAATTAAAACCACTAGATTAAGATTTTTAAAAATTGCATAATGGAGGGGTCAGATATTTTTTTGTACAGATATTTTGTATGGATTTTTTTTTCTTTCGGGTTATGCTAATCCTCCTTAACATGCCAAGTGTACTTATTATATGCTGGTGGAGGTAGTGTAATGGTATGCGGAATGTTTTCCTGGCATGATTTGAGCCCATTATTAATGATTACTTGAATGACACAGTCTATTTGAGTATTGTTGCTCACCATGTGTGTCCCTTCATGGCACAATAACCATTAAAACTGGGAGATGAAGTGAATAACAGTGATTATCTCATTACAATGGTATAAGGGGTGCAGGAATTAGGTTGCAAGTGAAGAGTGAGTTTTCAATGTTGATTTGTTGGAAGCAGGAAAAATGGGCAAGCATAAGGATCTGAACAACTTTGACAAGGACCAATGAAGAATCATTGGGTGACTGGGTGAGAGTGACTGGGTGAGAGTATCTCCAAAACAGCAGGTGTGGTGGGGTGTTCTCAATATGCAGTGCATAGTGCCTATCAAAATCGATCCAATAAAATACAACTGGTGAAACGACAAATGGGGGCCCAAGGCTCAGTGATACACATGGGGAGTGAAGCCTAGCTGTCTGATCCAATCCCACAAAACATGATCTTACTGGAACCCCTTCTAGCGTGTATTCCTGCCTCATACTCAGTGTTCCTGAGATACTCCAGTTCTCCAGATCCACCTCAACCCTGACTAGGACAAAGCACTTACTGAGAATGAATGAATGAATTATATAAACCATCAGTCATGAAACTGTGTAAATTTGTGGCAAGGGCTACAATTATCTTAATGACTGAATCACAGGTAACAAAAGGCGCATGTTCGACTGTGGCTTCAGAGCCTCGAGCAATTACTGAAATTCTATTGTATATTAATGGAAGCCAGATTTCTTTTCATGTTGCATGTATATTAATTCAGAGACATAAATGCATCTGATGATGACTGATCAATTCCTTTTTTCCCAGTGAAAATTATTAGCAAAAACACTGATGTTCTGCTATCCAGTTCATCCAAAACTTCTTGCTGTTAGTGAGAAAGCAAAAAGATACAATACACTTCTTTAGAGCCAAATACCTGTGGTTTTTCAATATCAATATGCAGCAGAGGTTTGGAGGCCATGGAGGCCATGGGAGAGGCCACCCAAAGTGTCTGGCATTGTCAGGGCAATGCATTAATGGAGTGCTGACCAGGAGCTGCTAAAACCTTTTTTTGTGAGGTCTGGAAGAAGGCAGGGTGACGATTTGCGCACTTCCTCTGCAGTGAGCAGCGAATGTGGCGAGCGTATGGCCGGGTGTCTCTGCACATTTGGCTTTCGACAGCAGCGTATTACACAATGTGGGCCTCAACTACTCTTTAAGAACATATTTAGCTGCCACTGCCAGGTTGCCGGCAGCGTATCCCTCCGCTGTGGTTTCATGGGTGAAGATGTGCTTGTCAGGGAGGAATGTATGATTCACTTTAATAGTTTTAATTTACTGCTGCTGGGGCTGTTTCATCTGCAGCCAAACACCCAGAAAACCCAGGTTCTTCTTGCACTGCTCTTAACTCCGCTTTTATGCACACACACACATATACAGACACACACACACACACACACACACACACACTATGAAGAACATTCACTGATTTCCCTTACTTGTGCATGGGGCCAATTGAATTGTTTGAGGGAAAAATAAATAACCAGGATAAGTTGAAGGGGGCCTGAAGTTCGCCTCTGGCAGTCAGTTGGACGCTTGGCCTGCTATGCGAGCTGGGGTCATCTGAGGAGAGAAAATTATAAAAAAGAAACAAGGAAAAATCTTTAGATGTAAATATTAGCTTCATTTGTACTCTTTGTAAACTAGAAAAGACACACTATATAGTGTCTCTGAAGCAAATATACAGACAGACAGACAGACAGACAGACAGACTGACAGATAGACAGACAGATAGATAGATAGATAGATATCCATCAGAATGTAATGCACCACATGAATTGATTTTGTAGACAAGCCTATGGGTAGCCATGCTGCATTCTTTGAAGAACAAGCCAGTGTATAAATTTCATTTTAGGGCGTATGGCCTCTGCAGTTGACAGCCAAATGAGTAGTGAATAAGTTTGGATTTGGTCCAACTACAACATTTAGGTTTCATATATGCCCCTTTTCCTGTCACAGTGCTTGCATCCAGAAGAAAACATCCTTGTGTGCAAGATTAACACTATCATAGGGAAAAGGTTGGTCCATTTAGATATTTTTACTTACTAAAACAGTTTATGCCCAAGACTCAACCTTTCTTCGTTGTATAATTACACTGTACCCATAAAGACTGTGATGCTCCTCATAATGAGCATTCTTTCAACATGCTTAGCACACTTTGACATTAGTATAGTATGCAGTTTTTGAAGAGTAATATATAAAATCCCCTGAGGGAGATCGGTTCCGTTCTGATTCTGGTTCCTGTCAGGATTTTTCTTTCCTTGACACTGTTATTACTTTCTCTTTAGGGAACGAATTGTTCCTCTACATATGGCTTTCTGCTTTGTGACCATGTATATTGGTAGAAATGGCCTACAAATAAAATTGAATTGAATGAGTTTCCTTGGTGTTAGATGTACAGTTTAGAGGACCATGAGTCAGACTGTCTGTGAAAGAAAACACCAGGATGTTCCTCAATGTGCTTTATACAGTCCAAGTAGAACATTACCCTTTCACTCACACATTCAATTAAGCTGTGTAAAGTTCCTCAACAGCTGTGGATAAAGTTCGAGCACCAAGCCAACAATAAGAGAATTGTCAAATGTGTGTAAATGTTTTGGTGGTCTTCAGAGATTGTTAGGCGGTATTTTTTTGATGAATCAGTGCATTACCAGCTAATTCATGTTTGTTTATTTCAGACTTGTTTAAGTCTCCATTGGGCTGAAGAATTTACAAATGTGAACATGTGTCCTTTACCTCCCTGATCTCACGAGCAACAGACCAACAAGCAGACATTGTTTAACTTGGACTGTGTGAAATTAATATTTGGGCGCACTATAATAGTTTCGGTATTTATTCCGGCATTTGGCTGTCTTTTCTGTTTAAAGTGAGGACTTTTGTGTTCCTAGAATCTGAAGTCGGAGCCATACCCCTGGGCTGGGGAGGATGATCTTTGTTGTTTCAAAAGATGCGCACCTCAGAGGAAGACAAGTTCTGTGCATGCGCCCTGCTGCTTTGGTTCTTGGAAGCATGTGTCTGGGGACGCCATGTTCCTCACTTGCCTTGGGTTGCACATTGCTGCCTCCCTGATTGGTTTCTTCAAATGTCTGGGGGAAGTAAAATTCAAGAGGAACAACAACAGTATGCGCATCTGTATCCTGATGGGAAGAACTTGATTACCAGTTATAAGTATGAGTCATTAGATTCCCAATAACGAATAATAAGATAATATTCTAGCCAATTCATCAGCTTTAGGTTAAAAAAACCATAATTTTGTCATTTTGTAAAACCATACTTGATGCTCATCATCATAAATGTATAACCTTATAAATCCATGGGGTTACATTCAAAGGAAAAAGGGGATGTTTTGAAAAATCTTACTACTTAAATACCATCTCTTGATAACAGTGAAAACCTCTTCTCCTGAGACACAGATGCTACGCAGCACTCTGAGCACTGGTGTACCAAGGCCCTGGTTGGCGTGGGGCCAGCTTGTGCAGCTGTGCTTACTCTCATTGTGAGGGAAGGCCACTCAGATCAGGCGGCAGGGTGTGGACAGCGTGGCCCGTCAGCCCTGAGTGCTCTGAGCATCTCTCACATCCTTAAAGCAGCTTCTCTTCAAAAACAACCGCCGCTGTGGAACTGTAGCTCGGCAAAAAAGATAATAATAAATGTTTTCCCCACTCTGAAAGACGAGCCTAAGATTAGGTGATAGGGTTGGAAAATGATCACTGAGAAGCTCAACACCCTGTTTTCCTTACCTTTGTAGCATATGAGCACTTTCAAGGCCAGATTCCCTCTCCATGACCTAGTTCTCAGCTCAAGCAGTTCAGAGAGTCCAAGAGAAAGAAGGGGCCAGGAGGAGTGGTGGTTTGATGAACAGATCTGCTGTTTGCACATGGGCCTATGTGAGAGTAGAAGAGAGATTTGTAAGGGCAGGAAAAGTCCATGCTGACATCTGCACCGAGGGTCATGCTTGATGAAAAGGGTCGGCTGGGTTCTCCTTTGGCTAACTACGGAGATTTTTTCACCTCAAATGACCTTGATAGACGTCTTACACACCATGTAGTGCCTATCACCGCTTGCATCTTCTCAGCCCTGTCTCCCACCTCTGTCTAGCCTGTTTTATTTCATCCCTCAGATGTTTTTCACAATGTCATTCTGGGTCAGGCTGGCCTAAAAGTTTGTCTTTTTTGACCCCCAATCTGTTTTAAGAGAAGATTCCATCCATTAACATGGCAAACGCAAAAACAAAACAATAAAAAAAAAGTTTACAATGAATGTGAGGGGATTACTGTGGTGTACTACAACTGCAAATATCAGCCCTCTCCATCACCCGGACTCTTACACACACCGCCAAATTCTACAGCTTGACGATAGGCAACTGCTGAGAGATGGAATTCAGCATAATGTCAAATGCCTTATTTGGAAGCATAAAGTCTCCAGGTCATGGGCAGGGGGAAAAAAAGGAGAAAGAAAGGATGAAAGAAGAAAATGTTTATTTGCGGTGGATAGATCCCCAGGAGGTGATGTGAGGTAGGGAGGCATTCCAGGAGAATGAGGCAGAGTAGGGTCAACAAAGGATCATGAAGGACATTATCCAAAAGTTTCACACTGCTGCTTATAATAGAGACATGCTATTTTAGTTAAAGATGGAGCTGAAAAGTAGTGAACGTCTGCAAGAAGAAAAGAGAAGGAAATATTAATCAAAATGACAACTATCCAACAGGAAGACGAATTTTCAACATGAATTATATGCGAGCAGTGCGAAGCATTCAGAAGGCTGCATAACAGTCATATTGGATGACTAAGTAATACATTTTTTGCTACATTTAGTCTGAATCCTTTTACAGGTGTTGCACAGAAAGTTATTATGCAGAGTGTCTGTGAAATAGTCTAAAGGCATTTGTTAGTTATCGGTGTTATTAAGCCCTTTGTTTGCAGAGGTTAGGGAGAGTAGTTCCATTTGAGAGCAAGAAAATATAAAGGTTAATTGGACATGCACATCAGAAAGCAAGAGGCCAGGTTAAATAAAGGCCCAGTGGGAGCCTGCAACACTTTAAAATGGTTCAAGATTATGTTTGGAGAGTCTTAAACGTCTGAGAATGTTGTGGTTGGCAATTTAATGAACACAACATCTTGGTCTACTTCAGGCAGATTGGAGGAAGTGCTGAAAACAAATTTGCAACAGAAGCATTCTCACTGTGCAGAGAGGCAGAAAGAACAAACAATTCAGCCTTGGTATCTAAGAGTGGTGCAAAACTCATGGGCCACTAGAAGACCTGTGACGACTGACAATTTTGTGATGCAGTGATACGCATAGCCAGTGGTATGTATCAGGAAATTAAAATGCTGTTTGTTTTTCATGTGTCATCAGAGCTTGACATGAGGTTATCGTTAAAGGTTTGAGCTCGGCAGTAGACACAGTGTGACAAGGCTGCATGGAATCCAGAGTAATTAAGGTTCATCGAGTCTGAAGGAACTGTGGGGATTCCACTCGTTCTGATTGGTTGCTTTAATCATGTGGCACCTCCTCCTCTCTTTGAAGTCTAAGTGAATGTGCTTAAATGGCCATTGTTGAAGACATAAGCAGACTTGATTACAACAAACAAATGCGGGGCAGAGCAGGGAACCTCCGCCTTTGAAAAGCAGTGTGGTTCTGGTTAGGCTGTGGTTGTGGCCTCTAGAAAGCAGAATACATGATGCCGGCACTGTAGAGCATGCACACGTCATTTTAATGAGCCTTCCTTTGGGACGTAATAGACTTCCAAAATCGCTTCCTGCAACGTAGGTAGACATGTTTGATTCTGCTCGCTCAGGCGTCCATGGTGTTCCCGTGACTGAGATGATCAAGACAGATTAGAGGGGCCTGAACAATCAGAGCCAGCTGGCAGAGTGAGAGACCCCAAAAAGAGCCTCAACCAGAAATCTGACCTGACTGACCCTGTAGTTCTTTTTCAGTGTAAAGATGGTAAGCATTTTCTCCATCATCATGGACTGAACGGGACTTGCATGTAAAAAAAGGGAAAGTGCGTAGCTACATGGACTAAATCAAACATTTTTAACATACTCTATAATATTAAGCAATGTTTTTTTTAAAGGTTTTCGACCTTTATTATAATCGTATATGTTCTGTTAGCATTGCATAAATGTTGGCATACACAATAGCTGTGGTTCTATTTCAGTGTTATATTACAATGGATACCATTTTTTCTTGTATTTTAATATATTTTTTATAATGACCTCAACCGATTTACTGAAACTGTGTTGGTGGTATATGTAATATAAGTTCTTTTTGTCTTGACCTTTCAATGCTGATAGCCTGCCAAAAGAAAATCAAGAAAACGTGTGTTAATATTTTGACTGAAAACATGCGCCTTTATTTTGTTCTATCCCATCAATTATCTTTCTCCACACCCATCAAAAATGTGTCCTTAAATAAACTTGAACACAGGCATGTGGCTCATCAGAGCATAATTACACATGAACCCTCGCTACACTGCTGATCTGTCATTTCCCATTTCTCTCCCCGTGAGAGGCATAATGTGGGAATGTTGAAGGCCAGATTCAGAAAAGAGGGTGCAATGGATTTATCTCAAACAAGTACAACCGGTCATGCCCTTCTATTTCCGTGGATGTAAAACTTTTTCACACAAATGTTGGGACTTTTTAAAATGTAAAGGTTAAAGGCGTTTCATTGTTACAAATAATGTCACTTTTAGAATACGTTACAGGCAAATAGGTTTCCGGTCGAAGTAAAAAAAAAGCACTTTTTGTAAAGATTTTCCTCTTTGCTATACAGTAATTGTTAAATAAAAAAAGAAGAAAAATAAAACAGAGAACAATAACATTAAAATGAAGAGATTACTACTACTACTACTACTACTATTACTACTACTACAATAATAATATGACAGCTGATAATAATAATAACACTGAAGAATGTTAATCCCCTGCTCAGCATGACTGTAGCTCCACATCAGACAAACAGACAAAATAGCAGACAGACAAGACAGTAAATACACAGATGACAGTGTTAACCACTAAAACACACACTCACTCACACTCACACACCCAAAAGCACCCAACCCTCCACCCACAAGCAAAAAAATCAACCTGCAGCAGCAATACAAATGTAGACCAACTGCAGAGGAAAAACAAATCTGTGAGCCCCGATGACTACCTAACCATAAGCAATCTCACCTAGTGGGAGGTGTTTGGGTTGTCCATTGTGATGAATATACAATTAAAATGTGTCACAGACCACTTTGTGAAGTGATCAGCTTGAAATCTGTTTGAAATGTGCCTTGGGTGTATTGGCACTTTTATTTTACATAGATAAGCTGCACGAAACAATCAAGTGTAGGATTCAATTCTGTTTGGATCTAACTCAAATATTGCACTCAATCCCTTAAACCGCACAATTATGGCTGTTTATGCCCTGCTACATTGGCAATCATCCAAAACCCTGAGGAATCAACAATAGATGGGTTAATTACATTCCAGTGGTAAGTTAATCTTGGTCAACAACAGTGAGACAATAGTACCTTAATGTAGAAATATCACATCCATGACTATTGAAACAGTAACTCATGGGCCAGTGAATTTTCTCTGGTCCCAATTCATCTTTCAACATATTTAGCAGCTATATTACAATTATTTAGAAGTCGTAAAAAAAAAGGACGATGTATTGAATACTCTCTATTATCAGTGTATATGCAGGGCAGTCGAGTGAAAACGTGAACATGGGCTCGTGTATGTGGAAGACGGCAAACGCATAGGTCTTTCTTCTGAGTGTGTTACACCACCCTTTGACACAGCATGAGCAGCAGATTAAAAAAGATGTGGCTGGCACATGTGTTAGCCTTCACTCTCAACCACAGCTGTTGGTAGCTGTTGCGTGATAGGGAAGAGCTGGCTAGTGCATGAGAATTGGCAGGTGACCAAACTGACAAAGGAAAAGGGGGGAAATGATGGCTTTGTGAATAAAAGAGATGGATTTTTGATGGATGGATAAATTATATTTGCATTTGATTATTTATCTTAGTCTTTTCTTCAGTAGAAAGGCAAAATCTCATGTGCTCAAGGAGACTCACTGTTACGTGTGTGTACGTGGAGAAGTTTGATTGTTTGGGGCAAAAAACAAATGCTGTTAGACTCAAGGGGATTAAAACAGATCACAGTTACTAACACACTCTAACACTTCTGTAAAATTATCCCATTGTATCTTCCATTAGAAAGCAGTAATGTACACTGGAGTTCATATGAGCCTTTGGCATGCTCTGCAATGCATTGCTAAATACTGTAAAATACTGTACAACTGAATTACAGTACATTACATACATTACATTAGAACATTTTCAGTATAGGTAGAATATGAGAAATGCAAATCTAATATTATTTTTAAAATAAAAACAAATCAATCAAATGGCCCAAAGTGTACATGAGTAAGTTCTGAATTCACATATCCACTCTCACTGTGCCATCAGATACTTCAGATGATTTAATTGGACCAGCCACAATCCATGGAGCAGGAACACAGCTCTCCCTGACCATCATCATCAGCAACTGTATGGCTTGAACTTAACATGTTTTCATGCAGAATCCATTCATTCATTCATTCATTCATTCATCTTCTTGGCCGCTTATTCCTTTTCAGGGTCACGGGAGAGCCGGTGCCTAG
>JAOTRJ010000038.1:8963544-8975185 GCA_028564905.1 Leptodoras praelongus | reverse complement strand
ATGGACAGTATATATAATTCAGTACTGAGTTATCCAGATAGTCATAAAGCAAGGACACATTTTGCATATCACTTCAAACATCTGTTCCTGTCAAAGCAGTAGAGGACTGGGCTATGTTGTGAAATCCCCTGTGTTAACACCCACGTGTTTATGTAAGTCCAGCTGGACACAAATGAACATTGAAGGAGTTAATTCAACACTGTAAGAGTTAATTAACCACTGGAGATTTTTCATCTCCAAAAACAAGCATGTCGACCTGTCTGTACAAACAGGTAGTGTAAAGGGTAGTGGTTCCTGAATCAAAGACAAAAGCTCCTATAAGCACATAAAATCTCTGATTATAATGTAGTGAACAATAAGAACAATTGTTAACAGTCCATTCAGCTCAGTAATCTACAAAACTGCAGACTGTATCTCTAACATCTCTACGTGCCAGTGATGCTTGATGTCTTTTCAGGTTAACGTGGTTGGTGTTAAGTCCTATCTGACTGGTGTTAGAAATAAGACGTGGTGCTGAGACCCATCACCAAATAACACAAAAGAAAAAAAAAAAGAAAGAGTTTGCTGTGCTCTTACCATTGTTGTGTGTCTCTCGGCTCTTCTGCAAGATCTGCACACTGAATGATCTGCGCTGACTTTCTGCTCCTCCATCGCCTTTATCCTTAAAAAAAGTGTCCGCTCAGGCTTTAGTTTCCACGCTGCTGCATTAGTGTGAGGATGAGGATGGTGAGGGTGAGGATGAGGATGGGGATGAGGATGAGGATGATTACGATGGTGATGCTCGAGCTTATTACTCGAAGTTCACAGGACAAAGTCGGGGGCGGATTGGTAACGAGAGGCATTTTATACGTGCCCCCACCTCTCCGCCCCTATCTGCCCCCGAGCAGGGTTGCCAGATTCACCGACGAAGGTTTCACAACCCCGCCCAATTCAGTAAAAACCATCCCCGAGCTGTTACACTGCCAAATTTAGTTAGGAGCAAATCGCTCGTTGTGCATAGCACCAATCATGACTTAATAACAAATCGAAATTTCTAGGCATCCAAGCAGACTTCTGGTTTAAATCACATCGAAGGTTTTTGCTCTATTGAGATCAATCTGGCAACTTTTTACCCCGAGCTGGCCCCGTGCGCATGTGTGAGGCGCGAGACAGGACAACCAGGCTGAGCTCAAACCAGAGAGAACTTGAGAAGTCACGTTATAACCAGTCTATAAACTGACATCTGTCAGATTGTGTAGCATATGAGATTAATGGTGCTTCAGACACCATCTTTAACACCTGTAATGATGAATTAACTCTTATATTTGACATTATAGTAATGAGGTCATTCTTTGAGGTAACACTTTGGGGTAACATGCAGTCCTGAATGAACATTAAACGTGTGTTATTTACCTGTGCTTTTTCCAGGAACCTGATTTCAATAAAGCATGAACATTCATCAAATCTGTCTGACATTCTTTCGAAAGACATCCTGCACAGCAAATCTTGTTTTACTGAACACCAGAATAAGTGCTAAGTAGTGAGTGTGTGTGTGTGTGTGGTGCTTGCATCCTGCTTTCATATGCATGCATGGCCTAAGTAGACAAGACAACTGTACATCAGGTAACCGTGTGCATTCTTAGTCAAATAGGCTTTCTGCTTTAAAATGACCTACCTTTTGGCAAGAGGTCAGTGAAAGGAATTTTAATTGAGGGTAGACCACATTCTTGCTTCTCACCATAACAAAAGTGGGGGGTTTGGGGGACGCATTCCAGGGTATGCAAACACGCAAGACTGAGAATTCACCTTAACCAGAGACAAACACCAAGTGACTGATGGTGTGGATGGGATGGTGCATCTCTATGTACCTGCACCCAACAAAAAAAAAAAAAGCCCTCGTTTTGGATTAACATCATCTAGGGGTCATAAGTCCAAGCGGACACAAAAGAACACTGGAAATACGTGTTAATTCTATGCTGTGAGACTTAATTCAGTGTTGTACCTGTTAATTTAGCACTGTAGATTTAATGTGGCCCAAAGTGGCCTGGATGGCAGCCTACAGTCACGGTCTGGTTTTAACACCCTCTTATACTTGGAGTGTGAATAAGGGAATTTTCCCAAATGACTCAAAAAAACATTTAATTGTATTTTAAAGGCAGACAGTGATCAGTTTAGAAAGTCACATATAGAATAGCTGAGACACGGGTTTTTTCTGCCTTTACTAGAGGAAATTCTGTAATTAACTGAATTCATGGTTTTGCATGTAATTATACATTTAGGATTAAATTTGAGCATAGATATTATAAAATGAACAGGGGATGTGTCTCAACATGCCCTGGCTGAAGACATTCTCAGAACCACTATTTTCCTGCTAGATGGAGCTAGAGCATGTGTATCCTCCCCCTAGTGTACTCTCTCAGACCTGACATTTGCATCCAAAGTGCACAGGCCTACAGACAGGCAGCAAAAAAAACTGAATAAATGAATGGAGAAACCTGAGTGCAGGTTGTCTGCAAGCATGATTTGGCTCCCTTAGAGAAAAATGCCATTGCAAATCAACACAATGTTCTTCTAACTGATCACATTTATTTATACATCTACCCTGATGGGAGTGGTTTCTTCCACCAGGATGAGAATATTCCCATCCACAGGGCACGAGGCGTCACTGAATGCCTTGATAAAGATGAAATGATGGGAATCCATGGCCTTCACAGACACCAAATCTCAATTAACTTGAACACCTGTGGGAGATCCTGGACATACATGCTCCAACAGCATCATCAAAACACCACTTGAGGGAAAATAACAATATTCATTCTTTCAGTACAGTTTCAGAAAATTGATACCATGATGCACTGAAGCTGTTCTGTTGGCTTGTGGTGGGTTAGCACCTTACAACTTGGTTTTTCCTTTCATTTGGGTCTATATTGCTTTGGTGGAAGCATTTACACAACCCATAATGACTCAGTACACGACTGGCTTTTTAGACTTTCCTCCTTCTAAGCCAGATGAGTGGAATCAGACGTGGTAGAGCAGAAAAATCATTTGGACCGCAGCTGCTCATCTTTGCCACAGATCATGGCTCTGTTCTTTGAAATGTAGAGGTCATTCATGAGCCATCAACCATGCAAAAGTGCCATTTTGTCACATATTAGGATCTCTCTTCTTCCAGCACTACTCATACGCAAGAACTGTTTCCATTGTTTTCTTTGTTTGAGTGTCTGAGATATGACACTTGCACTCTGGCACCCTCCAGTGCCAAGACGAGATATTACAACATAACATTTCAGACTTCCAAACGTTATTTTTACAGCACAAAATTAAATGTTACAGAAAAAGTGTTTGTATATCAGTAAAGAAAGCCTTATTATGTAAGTGAATACTTTCAGACAAAAATATAATGAAAAAGACTGCTAAGTTTTGTTTCATGCAAAAATAAGAAGCAAATGCAACAAAGTATGCAGAACTGTGGCTTGTTCTGCAAGATGCTCAGTAAGACTACACAAATTGGACCCGAGATCACACCAAATTTTGACTGTTTCATTTATTACTCTTTACTGGCCTTACTGTAGCATTTTATTAAGGTTTAAATATTTTGTGTGTCAGAATCTTTGCATGTGTCTAAGAATTTTGTACAGCACATACAACAAAATTTGTCCCAGAGAATAAGATGGTTTTGAAAATGAAGCAAAAATTCTTTGAGATTTTTGCCTTCCATGTAGTCATACAGATCCATCAAAGTGCTAGACCATTTAAAATACCGTGTTAACAAATACATTTGGTTTTTTCATGATTATATCCATTGATTGTTAGCAACTTATCATAATCATCTAAATACACTTATTTGTACTGCTACATCTGCATGTGCATATTTACTATTCAAAACGTTATCACAGAACAACATGAAAAGCAGTGAGTGCATCCTGGTTCTACATGCGAGTCATCTATATTTATTTCACCTCAGTTAAGAAGTAATCCTTAACGTGGGAGGTGCAGAGATGGGACATGGAAAAATGTCCTTATTTTGAGTTCCCATGGTCTGTGACTGTGCTTCTGGCCAAAAAGCAGTCAGGTGGATATTTATAGAGCTTAACTGGATTAAAGCCAAGTTTAACACAAATACTCTGTAAACCTCCATACACACTACTAACGGTTTGGCTTATAGAGTAGGTCGCATATTAAAAAAAAAAATGAGATGGAGAGAAATATGTAGTGTGCATAGTCTACATGTGGGAAGAAAAAAAAAAAGGAAACCGTCAGTAAAAAGGATTAAGTTCAGCTGATACCTGGCTTGGATGAGGAAATGTGTGGTTTTGTTCAAGAAAACGTTCGTGCTAAGCAGATCTCTGCCCAACATTCTTCTATTCTCTCCTGCTGTCTGGTGAAGTACAGTGAAACAGAACTGAATTTAAAACAACACAACCTTGGAATGAATGCTGAATGAATGGAAGACGCTTAGGCCATTAGACATGATGTTGCTAGTACGTCAGAAGATGCTGAAATGGAAAAATAATAAAAGCAGATCCCACGTTCATTTGCACACATCTATAACCTGGTCCTGAAGTTAAACGACCACTGCTGCCAGTTTAGCAGCCAAATAATATGTGATGGGAAGTTTAAAGAGACTGTAATCATAGTCTGATAATCCAGGAATGTTTTTTTAGGGCCCAACATTTCTATGGGTCATTAGATTAGAAACTCTTTTCACATTCAGAGACATTAAAACACACTTAAATAATCATATCTAGCTTATGAAAAAACAGTGGCTAGACAAGGTATTTGAATAATGATTTATTCAATATTGACATGGGCTACAGACACCTGCCATAGGGCTTGGATGGTATCCCAAACTTCTGATATATCTGGTCTCAAAGCATGAGAATTTAAATCCATATATACACAAAAGTTACAGTTCCATGTGACATAACCATTTAAGCTTACAACCTGTGTTTTTATTGCATTATTCATTGCAGTGTATTATAATAAGGGACATTGACCTTTTATTTGATTTAATAGATTAGTAGTAAGGTCATTACTTTATGACCTTTGATAACTTCAAGCACCAAAAAAAAAACTGAAATAAATAACTGAATTGGATCAAAAGCTAAAGTTATTTTAACAAAACAAAAAAGACCTGGAAAACAATAAAAATAAGTGTATATTATTTTAACAAAAAAGGATGAACAATTAATTGTAAAGTACTAAAAAAACTTTGACATTATGTTCTATGATCTCTTCATTTTGAGGCAGGTTATGAGACTGAAAGAGCTTTTCCAATGTTTTTTTTTTTTTGTGTAAACAACAATAAACCCCAAAATGCATTCAAACCACTTTCATTCCAGTTCCTTCAGTAATGCTCATGAAATGTTCATCTAACTGTATAATACTTATTACATTATAGTAATACATACCTTGGCATGATTCTGTAATGTAAGATGTGTGCAGGAAAACTGTAAGCTGGAGAACAAATGAGGCCCAATTCCACTGAAATCACGTTGAGTAAGCTTTACCACAATGATGCCATTAACCACATGGAGGGGTTAGCCAGGGTAAAAAGAACTGCTTCCTCACTGACCTAAGCTTAGGTGGTTATTTTGTCCACTGAAATACAAGCTGAAATGTCAGCAGACTGTTAGACGGTGTGGTTTAAGAGCTCAGTATCTTTCAGAGCTGAATGTGAGTGTTACGCATGAGATCACTGTCTTCCTAAATGACTCTTAATACTTCAATTAATTTGTTTTATGTAAAGTGGCTACTGCTAAGCCCTTATACTTGTCTGACTTCAGCTGTTCACTAATGATGCTTATTATGGCACGGGCAAATCTATGCTATTTGACCCAACACACACTCACTCACCCAGTCTGCTTATTCTCTTTGTAAAGCACACGTCATTTTCACATCGATCAAGAATTTTAAATCCCTCCATTTAGAAGTCCAAATCAATCAAGTCAAACCCATTCAAACAATAATACATGAAGAACACATAGTCAATTACGTAAGTGACCGCATCACCTTGTCACTTCAGCACCTGTGGTTCCAGCTGGAACAATTCCAGCATGTCGAGCATTGCCTGTTTGATATTGCTGCCAAAACGTTGAGCGTCCTGCATTTAAAACATTAAAAAGGACGTCCAGTCAACACTCCAGACATTCTTTACTGAAACTCACAAAAATATTAGGCAGCATACTCACCGTTTCTGGGCTGGAATACTTGCAGGAGATGTGGAAGTTAATGAGGTCCTCTCCAACAATAATATAAGCTACTCCATAACCGTCATCAGCCACCTGTCAGAGCACAGCATCAACTTCTATAATACCTGCCATATATGAAGTCTTTTTTTTTTGTTTTAAACTAATTAGCCAGCTAATGGTAAAATTCTGGCCTAAAATAAATGTTCTAGTGTTTATGACTTGATTGGTGCACTTTTAACCAATCACAAATTTTAAACAAAGTGTTCATTCCTTGGAGCATTTTCATTATGTTGTTTCGTACTTGACAATTTTTTTTCGTTTCACACATGCACTTGTATGGCCAAAATTATGTGGACACTTGACCACTATACCCATATGTCAGCCTTCCCCAAACTGTCACCACAAAGTTGGAAGCACACAAATTGTCTAGATTATCTCTGTATGCTGTAGCATTAGTTTCCTTTGACAGGAAGTAAGATGTTCTACCGCACACCTCTTCAGTGCCCCTGTGCACAAAGCAAGCTCCATCAAGACATTTGTTGGTTTTACCAAGGTTGGCACACAGCCCTGACACAATCCCACTGAATATATGTGAGATTAACTGGAACATCATCTGTGAGTCAGGTCTTCTTACCTGCTATCGGTGTCCAACCTCACTAATGCTCTTGCAGTTGAATGAGCACAAGAGTCACATTCTAAAATCTAGCTGAAAACCTTTACAGAATAAAAAATGAGACAGACTCTATATTAAGGCCCATGGATTTTGGAATAGAATGTTTAACAACCTTATGTGGGTTCAATGGTCATGTGTCCACATACTTTTGGCCATACAGTGTACTGTGTTGTGGTATGCTTGATCCTTGCTCTTACTTCCATGATGTGACTTTCCTTAGTATGTTCATCCCAGACAGATTATATAATACATGATACGATACATGGCATAAAGTGATATTATATTATACAGAATAAATAACATGATTTATTTATTTGAATCACTTAGTGTATAAAACATTTAGTAGGTTAACATTATCCTCACACAGGGCATACTGCAGCACCACCATGTCAATCAGCACAAAGTGACTCATTCGTTCATAAAAGTAACCTGAAAATGACTGCAGCTGACTTACCGGGCCAAAACCACCACCACTGGAAACATACTCAGGATGGTTCACCAGATCAAACAGTTCTGGTTGCTGCATTGGTGTCTGACTGGTGGACAACCGCCATGGCTCAGAGAGCACCTGAACACACATCAGGCAATATGAGGGTGTGACAGTGTTAGACTGACGACACAGAGGGTTCAACAGAATCTGTGTGAATTTTTGTATTGCATTAATAAAAGGCCAAGTTAACACCTTGAAGCTTTGTCATGTTCCTCAACCATTGTCAGTTCAGTTCGATATCAGTTCTTAGTAACTGAAATCATCCACTTGTTGATGACCGATTTCACTGGGTTCATTCAAATTTTTTTGAACTCTTGTGACTTGGTGTGACCCAACCCAAGACATAAACATTAATGGCTATGCAAAATTTTGCCAGTTTGCCACTATGGGTGGAGGGCATGTCCAAAATTCTTCTTTATGGAAACTGGATTACTTCATGAGGTTAAAATGATACTTCCTGTGCTACTTTTTATGTAACTGCCATGTCAAGTGAGTTATTGTATCATGTGGAATAAAACTGTAAAGTCTGTGTTTCAAAAGAGCAAGATTAAAATAAAACATAGCACATCCATTGTTTAAACCAGCTTCATTCTCAGCATACCTTTTTGAGGAAGGGAGAGTCCTGTTGCAAGTACTGAGAGATTACATAGAGGCAGAAGAGATGACGATCGATGCCTTTCCCGGTCATAGCCAGTCGGTACATCTGCTGGTGCTTCCCCGCTGCCTGCTTCAGCAGACTCAGTTTCTTCTCTCTCTGAAGGAAAAAAACAGTTACTTTCTTTGAGGATCTGAGAGGATTTGGAGGGGAAACAAGGAAAATGCTATAGTGGATTCTTTATTTAACTCATACATTCATATATTCCAGTGAGTGGACAAGAAAGACGTTAAAGACTAATCAAGTGGGCTACAATATTAGCTGATGCAAAAATCATGCTTATTACTACAATCAATACAAGAAATAAACAGTAAAGACCTACAATTTATTGTTTGCATCCTCCTTCGGTTTAATACCAATGTTTAACTACCATTAACAAATCATTTCACATATTAGCCAGTACATTTTACCATAAGAGAGCCACAAAGACACGGACACTAGCAGAAGTTTCACATTATCATGTACCATAACTAATTCTTGTGCAAGTATTCAAAGTAGACTGAGAATAAACACAAGCAAAAACACTTTGTGGTAATATATGAAATAAAATCTTTAATTTCAGGATAATGACTGTATGTCTGTAAAATGCTTTATGACTAAATGTGTTGCTTAGGTCCCAAAAAGTTCTACTGTCTAGGGTCACTATTTATAAAACATACTTTCATTTCTAAAAAGAAATTCGTTAAATTGACGTGTTAACCAGTATCTCCACTCCGACCACCAAAAAATTCCTATTAAATTACATATTTTTTACAATGTGTTGAAATGAGCCTCAAAAAATAAGAGCTTATCGGTTTTAATATGCAACCCAATCAACCAATGGTTCACACACACTAAGCTGTGTGCCAAGTGTTGTTTCTCTTTAGTTAATTTGCTGGTTTGCTAATGGAAATGTGTTGCGTGTGGGCAATTTGTGCTCAGGTTATTGTCTGTAGTAGTAATTATTGATGGATTAAAAAAAATGTAGTAAAAAATTCAACACTAATCCACGATATGGCCATTAAAGTATTTACAAGCTACCATTTCTGCTACTGTGAAATGTATCTACATATCCAGCATCCAAACCCATCCTGGTACTTGTCTCTGCTGGCACATTTGTTTACAAAAAATCTGCTAAAGCAACTCGAGGACACTTCAAGATCATTCCTAAAAATACGACTCAATAACAAATTCCATAAAGTGCATATTTATCCAGTGGCCACACTGACTGTTCAATAAATAGTCAGTAAAAGCAAAACTCATGCTTTTTGCTTGACTAACAGCTAATCAGACGTCATGTGCTTTCAACAATCACACAAACCACCCAAATAAAAGGAAAAGAAAAACCAAAATAAAACATGAGTTGCATATACAAATTTAGTCTCTGCAGGGAGGAAAACAGTGGGGAAATCAGTCCCTCACACACACACAGCTCTAATGAACATGACCACACTGCACAGGGCTATAAAGTTAAATCTACAATAACATTTTATGATTCTAAAACACGTCAGGCAAACAGGAATTGCAAAGTCATGTCTTGAGATTTATCATCTGTGTGTTTGCTGGTTATTTAATGCACTCATGGACTTTAATATAGTTAATGTGTCCAGTGGAATAACAATGTTTACTTTAACAATGCCGTCTGCCAAAGTCAAAATATGCTCCTTCGAAAACATGCAAACTATTTAAAACTCCCGCATCCAAGGTCATCATTGGAAAATATCTAACATTCAACCACAAAATCATAAAGTATTTCTTAAGGAAGTAATATTAAACTATTAACACTTTAATTCTTTAAACTCTTATTCCCCCAATCTGCTAGACTATTCTGCATACTGCAAAAAATATTAAAATAATAATTGACCTAATATGTTCGTATTTTTATAACAACAGTTTACAAGGGGACTTGTATAGCAGGCACTCCACATAAATGATTAAAACATGTGTAATTGTTGATGTACTGATTTTTTCAGTAAGGAGTTTGGCATTTTAGGAAGGAGCCTCCAATGTCATTGCTCATCATTCATTATTTACCTCATTGCCCCATTGTGGTTTAATCTTTACATAAAGAATAGCTATGAGTAAGTAAATCAATGAGCAGATCAACTTACTAAATACATAATAAATACTAAATACACTCATGCAGTAAAGAGCAGAGATCACTGACCTCACTCTGTGCACAGGGGTACTGTCATGCTTGGAACATCTTTGGGGTAGGCCACTTTTTTATGCTACAGCATACAATAACATCCTATACACAACTGTGTGCTTCTAGTGTCCTGGCAACGTTTTGGACGAGGGCCACATATGGGTCTGGTGGGCAAGTGTCAACAAATGTTTGGCCATTATAGTACAAAATAATTTTAGGGGAAAAATAGAAACAAGGGGGAAAAAAAATATATATATATTCTGTACAATATTCTGACTGCATAAGTCTGAACACCCTTTTGTAATGGAGCATGAGTTTGTGCATATTCAAACTCATGTTATTAGAGTAAGTGTCTGTGTTATCTGTCATGCGTTTAACCACAAATAAAGATCAGTAGATTCTGTG
Source organism: Leptodoras praelongus (assembly GCA_028564905.1). NCBI lineage: Eukaryota > Metazoa > Chordata > Actinopteri > Siluriformes > Doradidae > Leptodoras > Leptodoras praelongus. The sequence goes on along the minus strand of JAOTRJ010000038.1, from coordinate 8,964,664 downwards.
GGATTTTCTGGACATCTTTTTGTTTCACCTGACTGCTGAATCAACTAGCCACAGAGCTTACAAACATGTATAGGATCTCGTTGTCAAAAGTGATGGATCACAAGAGGAGTACAAAACAATTTTCAAAACATTAGATATACCATAGAAGAAGTCAAGAAAATGGGGTATCACAGTGACATTACCAAAAACAGGACATCCTTCCAAATTTGACAAAAGGACAAGACAAACTTATAAGGGAGAAGCTGCTGGAATATCAGGCAAGTACTGGTCAGATATTGTACATTACTGCAGCAAGTACTTTCTGGGCAATTCTAAAAGATATTTTTGGTGCATAGAACAATACAGCTTTTCAGTCAAAGAACACGTATAACTACAGTGAAGAATGGTGATGGCAGCATCACGCTATGCTCTCACCGGACCCTTTATGAGAGCAAACCTGCTCCACCCAAAAAATATGCATTACTCAACACACCCAACCTGATCTGCAATACATCAATTTTGTAATGTTTCTGTAAGTTATTTATAACTTAGTCAAAACACTGCTTTGTCACTTTTTGACCCACCCTTCCCGAACCTGTAATATTTTTTCTAGTAAGCTTACCGCCCAACCCACAGGTTACAGACTGACCACTGATCACAACAATCACTACTACTTCTCTCAGTTGGTACTGCGGTGCTAGTCAACTATTGTGACAAAAACCTTTTTAAGTGCCAATTATAACCCAATGCACAAATCGACAAAAGGAAGATGATTAATATTAATGGCTCAGTCAGAGCCCAGATCTAAATCCTACTGTAAAGCTGTGGAATGCCTTGATGGTTGTGCACAGGAGATCCTCACAACTGGACAGATCTGGAGTTTACAATGAAGAGTGGAATAAAATTGCCAAATAAAGATGTGCTAAGTTGGCATACTCTGACCTAAAAGACTGACTACTGTATTACAAGCAAAATGTGCAAAGTATTAGTTAAGGCAGCGGTTGTCAAACTTTTTTAATGTGGGGCCCCCTTTGTGGATTGTAAGTGCCACTGTGGCCCCCCCTCGGCCCAAAAATAAAACAATAATGAAATAAAAAATGCCCTAGCTCAGTGAGATGGATGTGACTGTCTTTCACTGCAC
>JAOTRJ010000038.1:8935989-8951421 GCA_028564905.1 Leptodoras praelongus | reverse complement strand
TATAATGCTTACTTACTTATTTACTTATTTGGCTGACAGGACAGGAACCTGATGTGATCTTTTGCTGTTGTAGCCCATCTATCTCTAGGTTTGATGTTTTGTGAATGCTGAAATGCTTATCTGTTCACCATGGTTGCAAAGAGTGATTGTATAGGTTCCTTTATCCTTCCTGGCAGCTTGAACCAATTTGGCAGTTTTCGTCAGTCCTATCTTATCAGCAAAGTGCTTCCACCCACAGTACTGTTGCTCATTCAATATTTTTTTTATCACACCACCGTCATATTTGTGAACTATTTGTGTAAAAATCCCAGAAGATCAACAGTTTAAAAAAAAATTCAAACCAGCACTTATCATCAAGCAGCATCAAAGCCACGGTTAAAGTCACAGAGATGAAACTTTTTCTTTGTTCTCATGTTTCATGTGAACATTAACTGAAGCTCTTAACCTAACCGATTCTTTGCATTGCAGTGCTGCCACTTGGTTGGCTGACTAGATAACCGTGCGGGTGTTCCTAATAAAGTGGACAGTGTGAGTACATTTATTCTTTACTCTAATTAATTCTGGTCCATTGCTTCAATGAGTTCTTCAATATATTTTTTTTTAATTCAGTTCCCAAATTTATTCCCTGCTCCTGTCCATGGATTTAGTTATAACTCTAGGCCACACATTTAATCCCAGCTCCAGTCCACAGAGTTAATCCTTACTCCAGTCCATAGATTTGCTCCACTCCTCCTGGCAAAATAAACCCCGGAGAGACGTCAGTGGAAAGAAACTGTCAGGGCTGAAACAATATGAGGCTGAGAAGTGTGCATCGCTCCTTTAGTTTTATCCTCACAGGTTTCATTATTTGCTGTGTTTGGGGTGTTAATGGTAAGTCATTAGATAGTCAGTATCAGTGTATGATTGCATTTTATGTCATGGGCTTTATGCTGTAGTTTTTAATCTCCGTTTTGCTGAATATTACAGTACTGGCTTATCCAACCAATGAGGTAGCTCTTTGAAGGAATTTCGAGTTTACTATTAATCTTCTTTCTGAATATTTGATATGATATTCCTTAAATGGTAATGGGTTTAACCCAAACTATATTTGTAATTATATAGCAGTTGCCAGTGTTAAATGCCATTGTAATTCCATTTCATTTCCCATTGTCTATGTTGTGTAAATTGTTTTACACTTCCTGTCTGCTTCCTGTATTGCAACCTTATAAAACTCAGCAGTTCTACACCTATCCTTCCTGCAAACATCCCAGAATTTGTTATTAGCTTGTCCGTCGTTAGGTTTGTCTTTTATAGGCATAAAACTGAATCTTAAAATTTTATATGTTCATACATATTCTTTAAAACAGCTGAACTACCAGCATCACTACTGAAAGCCAGCCACTTCATTGCTATATTCAGTATTAAAGCACGAATACTAAATAATAATCTCTACATATTTGCCACCTGTGGTTTGTGATTCGTGGTATGTCAGTGTTTGCAGATAAACCAGCCCCATTAGACATGCTGCTCACAGCTCGGACCCCCTTTTGTACTTGCCTCTCTCTAATCGAGCAGCTTGAAAAGCTTTACCCTCCTCTTCAACTTTTATTCTCCCACAAAACTTAGCATTCAGGACCAGTCAATCTCTCCCGAAAACATGTCAAAAGAGTGCACAGTTCCTGCTTCAACTCCAAAACGTGTTCATTTCTCATGTGTTCGTAGGAGACTACTGTGAGGTGAACTTGTGCCATAATGGTGGGACATGTGTGACTGGTGTAGGAGAGGAGCCTTTTATCTGTATCTGTGCTGAAGGATTTGCAGGAGAAACCTGTACTGCCAAAGAGAATGGTAACGGTCACCTCATGTTTACTAAATCAGCTGTATTTAAATGAAATACGCCTGCTGTTTGAGATGTCCACGAATGTGTTCTGCCAGGTCCATGCAGCCCTAACCCATGTAAAAACGATGGCGAGTGTGAGGTGATTGCAAATTTCAGACGGGGAGACGTTTTTAATGGCTATGTCTGCAAATGCCAGGCTGGCTTCGAGGGCGACAACTGCCAAATAAGTGAGTACACCATCTTATTATATCAAGCAGGTGTAATGACCGTGATGGCAGCAGTACATACACTGGCATTAGTCTTGGCACTAATTTTAGAATTTGCAGAGTTAATTTAAGGCACATTTTTATACTTTACACAGTATATCAAGACATACCAGTACAGTGAAGTGGTTGTTGATTACAATGATAACACAATCACTGTATGGCACAGAACATACACAAAAGCAACAACTAGCAAACTAACAATCCACTAGCTCTTACACTAACTCTAGCATTTGTTACAGTCTGCTATGTTTAAGTATGTTTAAGTTGGTCAGTAAACATGGCCAACTAAGAAGGCGATATGACAAACCTTTTACAAGAAGCCCTTCAGCAGACATGGGATTATCGTATCATAGTTACTCACCATTCACTAACTGCTAAAAAACGTAATTAATAACTTTTATGTAATTATGTTAACTTTTTTCAACCCAGTGAGTATAACTTGCTCTAAATTTTGTTTTAAATAATAATAAATAATAATCTTAATTATAGTAAATAATAGTAAACAATCTTGCTGTATATTTTGTGGTGTTCAAAGATTACTATAATAATAATAATAATAATAACAATAAATAATTGTACGTATTATTATTATTATTATTATTATTATTATTATTATTTTTATGGTGATGATGATGATTATTGTTGTTGTTGTTATTATTATTGTTATTATATTAATTTATTTTATTTTAGTTTTTTTGGTGAAAGTACATGTATAGAAGTCTAAATAGCCAATCAAACTGCAAACTTCAGGATTCCGCTTGTGGACAAAAAGTGTACAAAGTATAAAGTCAGTCACTCCATAGACTGTGACTACATACATGCTTTAGCAAAATGCATAATTATCACCTAAACAATTTAAACAGACACTTAAATAATTACTCATGTTGTCTGTTCTTTATTTATTATACTGGTGTGGAAGAACTGTGTGTTAAACATCTTTTCAACACACCAATTGTGGTGCAGTTCTAAAACCAGCAGTGTTATTCTGACAGAGCATTTCTACTATGTTTTTATGTTGGCATAGTGTTTATTCCAGTTTGTGATGTTCAGTGGCCCATCTGGAGCCACAATCCTCATAAGACAGACACACCCATGGAGTAGACCGTACACTTGTGGTTAAAGTGCATTCTAACTATAGGTGTTGTCAGAACTTTCCAGTACTGGCTTGTCTTGCTCTGTTTCTTCCTCCTTTGTGCTCTTTATATGTGCTTTTAAAACAGAGTTAAATATCTAATATGAAATATAAAAAAGACAGTGAAGTGCAGAAATCGAAGTATAAAACATTGGAAATAAGCCCTCAGTCTGTTGTATACAGTTAGGGAATGTCTGGGATTTAATTATAGTGGGATCATCAGGCATTGTGATTTTCTGGCACTGCATATACAGTATATTCTGTATGTCTATATATTATTTAAAAATGATTTTTTTTTATTAGTTTTTAGCAACAGTGTTGTAATGGAGCATTCAGTGTATCAAAAATCCCTATTAAATTCTATCCATGTTCATTACAGGACTGCTACTATAGCTTCAGTGTAATTAGTTAAGCTCTAATCAACTCATAAGAGGTTTTATAGTAGCACGTCTGGGCTTTTGGCCATCCAGAAGGTTCCAGAAAGTTTTTTTTACTTTAAATATAATGGAGGGATTTAACGAGCTCCAGGAAACCTTTCTGAAGCTGTTCACAGTATTTAATTTAAACAATTCTTCTGATGTATAATAGCATCCATCGCACAGACAGTTGCAGCTCTTCTTCAGAAACACCTCAGACCCAGATTAAGCATTTGTGTCTGTGTGTTTGTGCTTGTGGGAAGGTGATCTGGGCTTCAGGCTGAGCTGTTTTCAGGTACCATTAATCCTCTTAGGAGTTCTGAAAACAGAACTGTTAATGCTGGTGAGATGCTTGAAGGTAGATTAGGGTCTGTTGGTCTTTTGTTTTGGATTGTGGACTTTTAAGCCTCTTATAAATGCAGCCAGTCTTCTTCTCTTTTATTATTATTATTATTATTATTATTATTATTATTATTATTATTATTATTATTATTGTTGTTGTTGTTGTTGTTGTTGTTATTATCATTCAGTGTAGTGGTCTTGTTCCGTTCTGATCAGCACCTGGTAGATAACTCAGCATTCTAAAAAGTTTAAAATGTTATTTTTCTAAAAACTTAACTAAAAATTTATTTATTATTATTATTATTATTATTATTATTATTATTATGCTTACATTGGTTAGTTCCAGAGCATACTGCCACTTAGTGCCGACTACTGGAAATTACAGGAAAGCAAACAAAGGAAGAAACTAGTGCGTATTCTAACTTTTTTTGACTGTTTTTAATCATCTTATATTTAATCAGGTTTCTACTGGTGAAGGTATTTTGTCTACTTGAAAAATAGGTCCTGTTTCCTGGTATCAGGTTTTCTGGGCTTCCATAAACAGTTGGTGAAATTCCATTTTAAATTGATATGAAAAATAATAATAGTATAGCTTCCAAATTTCACTTAAACAATACATACATTTATTCATTGACAAATAAGTCTTCAGCATAATAAAACAAGAAAGCATGGTATTCCAGATTACACAGATTTTTCCAAATAATCTGTCTAAAAACAGAAGGACACACGTGTGTGTACTATAAACTATACCACAAGGTCGTAACAGGTTTGATCTGGTGTCCCTGCTCCAGTCGTGCCTTCTGCAGATGTTGCATTGCCCATGATTACTCCTGGTTTTATCTGAGGTCATGACCCTGCACTGAGCATTCCCAGACTTTCCTCTGTTGGTCACCACATTCCTACAATGGTGCCTGTTTGAACACCGTCATTAAGTAAAAGACCACCTGTTATAAAGCGAAAAAGAAAAGAGAAAAGATTTGTGAGCCCAAATTCGCATTACATTCAGGACACTGGTGAATGTTTGCTTTCCGTAAACATTCAGCTCTACAGCCCATTGTAAGCTTTTTAGATGTTTCTTGTACAGGCAAGATTGTCCAGCTCACGCAGCAGGACACACAGAGCACACAGAGCACACTGTCCCCGAGATCATAAACTAATTTACAGGAAGATGGAGCACCTGCATACATCTGCAACAGCACACAGGATCTACATTGTGTTGCTGTGACTCATGGCTCACTCACCGCATAGTATATAGTCGAACACATAGCTGACCTGATTAAATGACCCTAGATGGAAGATTCAAAGTGGGTAACTCAAAGAATGCATTATCACTAATTTCACAACTACAGTGATTTTTCTGATCTAAATCTATAGCTTGCAGAATACTTCCTTACAAACTAAATGAACTGAGATAACTTACCTTTTTTACAGATATAAACGACTGTGATAACCAGCCTTGTAAGAATGGAGGAATATGCCGTGACCTGGATGGAGACTACACATGCCAGTGCCCTTCTCCCTACGTAGGGAAGCAATGCCAACTACGTAAGCATATCACTGATCAGTGTTCAAATAATGACAATCATAGTTCACATCCACTGCATTTTTCTTTTGTTTATTCTGTATTTTATTTTTTTTTAAAAAGCTTGACCTAAATAATTTGCCTGAATAATTCTTTTATTTAAATGTATATTTCCAGGAAACAGAGAATGTTATCAGAATGTTGGAGGGGTTATAATGTCACAAAATAACCTTCCTACTAAGTTCTATATACATGCCATTAGTTGCATGTTTATATGCTTGTTTATAAATGTTAGTAGAACGTTTCTCGCACAATGGTCCCTTATAGTATTGTTGTAATAGTTAACTCAGGTCTTGGTTTCGAGACCACCTTTTCACTTACTGTCTCGTCTCAGAAATTGAAAGCAGTTCTACGTGAACGTGAATCAGTCTTGGACTAGAGCGACACAGGGAGATCTCTAGACTGTTTTTTTTTTTCGACCACAGTGACAATGATAGATAAATGAAAGAATTTTCATTTTTCATACAATCCAAAAGGTTATACACATTAATTATAAATAAACAATATTAAATTAAATCTATTCATTAATATTGCATTGGCTGGTGCTTTGTATTTGATATATAATGTTGACAATGTAGATAAAAATGAACTGTTTTAGGTCTCGGTCACCTTGACCACCCCAAAATCTGTAAGTCTTGGTCTTGACTCAGACTCGACCCTTTAAAGTCTTGGTCTTCACTCAGATTCAGTGCAGTGGTCTTGTTCCATTCCGATCAGCACCTGGTAGAAACTCAGCATTCTAAAAAGTTTAAAATGTTATTTTTCAAATAAATAAAATTAATTTTTTTATGATTATTATTATTTACTTTTTTTTCCATCTGTTTCCGTTCCTGTGGCAGGATGTATCTCTTTATTAGGAATGGAGGACGGGGGAATCGTCGAGTCCCAGATCTCTGCTTCCTCTGTGCACTTTGGCATTCTGGGATTGCAGCGCTGGGGACCTGAGCTTGCCCGCCTCAACAACCAGGGTTTCGTCAACGCTTGGAGTTCAGACCCCCAAGACAAGAGCCCTTGGTTTGAGGTTGTTAGAAATATCAATGAGACAATCATTGGTCTCGCATTATAATTTTTTACTGCTTTTAGATGGGATTTGTTTTCTTAATGCTGACTGGTCTTTCAGATCGATTTGCAGAAGAAGATGCGTCTCACTGGCATCATTACGCAGGGAGCCAGTCGCATGGGCACAGCTGAGTTTATCAAGTCCTTCAAAGTGGCGTCCAGCTTTGATGGCAAAATGTACATGATGTACAGAGCTCCTGGCCAAAGGAAAGACAAGGTGTGTAGCACAGACAATGTATTACTCTTTCTCCTTTTTACTCTTTTTCTGAGGTTTAGTTTGGTATTTACATCTTTCTTGCGTTCTTGCAGGTGTTTATCGGAAACACAGATAATGACGGCACCAAGACCAACCTGTTTGACCCCCCGATTGTGGCTCAGTACATTCGCATCATCCCTGTGGTGTGCCGCAAAGCATGCACTCTGCGCCTGGAGCTGGTTGGCTGCGAACTCAATAGTAATTCTGATTACTGATGTTTTCTTTGAGGAGAACTATAGCACTCACTTTTAATAGCGTCTACAAGTTTAACAGACAGTTTAAGTGTGAGGAAATTGTTCCTGCATAGCATCAGAATCATTAATAATAATTTATTAGATTAAATAATAATAATAAGTTTAATAGATTAAAAAACTGTTTTAATAATCACCTGTACTTACATGAGGGTATGTGTGTTTACTTTGTTTCATTCATTATATATTATTACATTTATTTCTTTTATTATGTTTCAGTTTTTTCATAGTTAATACCCTATGTTCAATATTTTCTTACTTTGTTCATACAACTTTTTTATTTTCATATATTTTCATTATTATATTTATTATATATTTTCATATTTATCTATCCATTCGTTCTTTCTCCCAGGCTGCAGCTTGCTTTCATGTGCTGTTTCATTAGTGTGTTATTCTTTGCATTTGCCAGCGTATCTATCATTGCCCTCTTCCATCCTCTTCCATCTTTTTGTTTACAGACTACTCCAATGCTGTAGGCTGCACTGAGTCCCTGGGTATGAAGTCGCGTCTTATCTCAGACCACCAGCTGTCGGCTTCCAGCGCTTTCCGCACCTGGGGCATTGATACGTTTACATGGCTTCCACACTATGCTCGCCTGGACAAGCAGGGAAAAACCAATGCCTGGTCCCCAGCCAGCAACAACCGCACTGAGTGGCTTCAGGTAATGTGTGCTTCTTTTAAGTCTTTAAGTTAACATTAAAAAGACAAAACAAAACAATTGTATTGCTGTCATGTAAATGTAATGGTGTTTGTCATACCCTAAATCTAAGACCACATATAAAACAAACAAAAAACATTTCATTTTATGTTACAAAAGCCCGAGTTTAAATGAACTGTTTTTTTTTTCATTTAAATACATGAATAAATTGCCCAAATAAAACAAATTAAAAGCATTTTCTTTCTTTAAATGTAGGTTATCTGTATTCTTACATCATGTAAATTACAGAAAATGCTGTTACTTGTCTCAATAAAGAATATTTTATTTTTATGGTTTTTAAAAATGTCTAAAAGCTGTTAAGAATATTTAATGTATTGCATTTATACAGCCTTATTTGTTAAATCATGACACATTTTAATAAACAGTTTATTCTTGTAATTTTGATATGATTTACTGTCATTTTGAAATACAAGGAAAAGCTGTAGGTTTTACTATTGTTTTTTACAGCTCCTTCACTCTTCAATTAGTTTAGCTTCATTGTAGTTATTTCATAGTAGTTACAGAATCAAGTTAAACTACAGAATCAAGTAACTACCATTTTATTTATCAAGACAGAAATGACTTACTAATAACATAGACGGACTAGATCATTTATACTCATCGACTGAATTCATATTTGTGCATTAATGTAGAGTTTTTTGACAGGTATAAAAAAAAAAAATCTGCAGTCTGAACTAAAAGCAGTTATGTAGTGAAGGCACTACCTAAGCCAGTGTTGTTTTAACCATTCTCTAAGTAGCCTTAGCTACTAAAATACAAGCTCACATTCTCTGCTGCACTATCTAGTTCTGCTGTCACGTTTGCAAAGGTTTTAGAACCTCATTCATTCATTCATTCATTTCATCTTCAGTCATTGTGTTGTCCTGGTCAGGGTCACAGTGGTGCCGTCTGTGTCTATCCCAGAAACAGTTTTCAGAAGGCAGGAATAAACCCAGGATGGAATGTTAGTCCATTGCAGGGTGCCATTAACACAAACTTTCACACACTCGTTCACACCTATGCGCAGTGTAAGCACAGGCAATCCACCTAATTGCATGTTGTTGCAGGGGAGCGAAAATACAAGCTCAAGATCAAACAAGAGACTCTATAGTTGCGAGGTGACATGACCTGATACGTCACCGTAAAAATAAATATAGTAATATAATATATATAATATAATATATATAATATAATTGCAGATACATATCCTACTCATACTGTATGCCTTTTTACAGATGAGTATGATCTAACTGATGTATATTATTTAGGTTCATTTGCATATCCATTACTTTGGTGTAATAGTTTGCTTAACAGTCTGTAAATCTCCCCTGACAAGTGTTAGAACTGTTATTGCCTAAAATATTAGTGCAGCATGTATTTCATAATTTAATCATTTAATTCTTTTACACTGGGTTTTATTTAAAGAGCTTATTCCATGAGTCTATTGCTGTTTATCAAGACCTTAATGTCTTTGGTGTTCTGTGTTCATTAGCTGGACTTGGAGAAGCCTAAAAGGATCACAGGTATCATCACTCAGGGAGCGAAAGACTTTGGTGTTGTGCAGTTTGTGTCTGCGTTTAAGATTGCACACAGCGATGATGGTCAGTCATGGAGCATTGTAAAAGATGCAACCAGCAAAACAGATAAGGTTAGTGAATGTTCTTTTACGTTTGTTTCTCTTTTTTGTTTCTTATAATTGTTAAAAAGTCAAATCTGATTCATTTTCTGTAACAGCAACTCAAATATAAAATCTAAACAGCAAATATAATCTAAAGCTTATGATTAATGGATTTAAAAACAAAGAATAAAGAATAATCATCTGTAGGAGGAAACAGTGATGGAAGGAGATCCAGGTGTTAGTGCTTTATAAGTGTTGAATGAATAAAATGACCAAAAAATTGAAACACTGCTGATGAAATGGCTGTTTATATCTGCTACAACTTTATGTAAGTGCTGGCAAAGGAACTAAATTGTCTTTTGGACGTTCCATAATTTTGACATTAAATGTAACTCTAAACAGAAATAGGATGTGTTATGTAAAATGCAAAAATGCTATGGTATAAGAGGAATTAAACACTGGAGGACATTATTGAGGTTGCTATTGGAAAGTAATCAGCTTGCTGTTGTTGATTATGTTCCTAGACCACATCCTGGAGCGTTTTATTCCTTACATATGCTATTGTTAATGAAATTTTGGGGCTATAGCTTGAGTTCATGTTTTGCTATGTTTAAGGGATGACAGTGGTTTCTTGTGTTGTATATCTGTCCTCAATTTCCTATTTTGCTCTATCTTGGACATTTCGGTTTGTTTTTTCAGCATTGTATATGTCATGGCTCTAAGGAAAAGCTTATGTCTTTATGTTCTTGTGAGAAACAGCAATACAGCTCTCTATGAATTATTACACTTATTTTCATGATTCCATTGCTACAAAAAGCAGTTTGTTCATGACAACGCTATGTATAAAACGTAAGCTTCTTATATTCCAGGACGTTTTATCATATACTCATCAAGATTTCTTTTCTGCTCCAGATTTTCCAAGGCAACATTGACAACAATACGCACAAAAAGAACTTGTTTGAGCCACCTTTCCTGGCCCAATTCGTACGCTTCCTGCCTTGGGAGTGGCATGAACGCATCACTTTAAGGATGGAGCTGCTGGGCTGTGATGCTTAGAAGTCACGAAGGGGATCATGCCATCACCTGCTTGTGTATTATCACTGTTTTAGATATAAGCAGATACAAGCTGTGTGTTAATGGTTGAGAATATAGAATAAATTGTCATTGTCATTGGCTGATCGGCTGATTTAGAATTAAAAACCTTGAACTTCATCGTTGTATTTGTTGCTAATATGCCTAGATTAATACTTGCACTTTTTGTGAATTTTATATAGTACGATTCTGAACTTGTAGAGATATTAATGCATTCATACACTACATGTCCTGTCCTACAGACATGCATTCCTGTCCCCAGTAATCGGCTTGATGTCCTTATGATTTTGGATGAAGACTATGTGTAGTCAGGGATTGTGCAATAAATTAATAGAAAGCATGAATATTAAAACATAAAGGTGTGTGGTCTAGAAATTGAGGCAAATCAATGTCATTTGGCAGATGCCCTTACCCATTTACACAACTGAGCAGTTGGGAGTTGAGAGCCTTACTCAGGGGCCCAACAGTGGCAGCTTGGCTGTGGTGGTATTTAAACTCATGACCTTCTGGTCAATAGACCAACATCTTAGCCACTTTGTTACTACTGCCCTTAAATTTGTTGGTAAATATGAAAGTGCCCAGTACTACACTACACTGATATGATTCTGCATGTATTTTCTAGTACAATTTCTTACTTCTAATCCACATTTTGTTTTGTATATACAGTATTTAGAGTTTCAACAACCAAATTCATACAGAAGTGTAGGAAGTTTCTTTTTTACTTTTTATAAAATGCGCTGTATGTTTCTCATTAACTGCCATTCTTAATAAATGGTTTAAGGATTGTTGTTTCTCTTTGTGTTTATATATAGAGCACTTTCTTTGTGCAATTAAGCAATAAAATGATGTAAGGAAAAAAATACATAACATAAAGTATAAGCTACTCCAGCACTGTGCATTCCTAAGTCCCTAATTACAGTGCTTCGGGGCCTTTTCTCTTGCCTTTTTTAGCCTTCCAAGAACCCCATTTCTTTGTTTGCATCACCTCTTAACATTGTCATACTACAGCTGGCAAATGCAGGAGATTATATTAACATTTACAGCCGAGGCCTTCGTGGTCTAAACTTTATTACACAAATTACAGGCTCCTCCTCAGCTCCCTGCACCCGATCAGCATTCCTACCCTGGAGCAAAGCCTTTCATCTGATCCTGTGAGTGTATACACACCACCCTCTAAACCCACGTAATGGCTCTCTGTGTGAGGACAGACGGGGGGAATCAAGATGTGCTCTGAAACAGACAGCAGACGAATCAGCTAAGCCCCCTTTCCCTGGAGTTTCAGATTGGTATCTGCCCAGGTGTGTGCAGTCTGCTCTGATAGGCACTGGTGTTGAGACACAGCTCTTTATGTCCTGACACTTTGCAGCTTCTGAGTCTTGTAATTACAAAAAAAGAGAAAAGGAGGTAAGATCATGCTTAAAAATTGTTTAATTGTAATTTTTCTTCGTTATTAATATGAGTTTTTAAATGGTAAATTAGGACCTACGGCAGCTACAGGACACTGCAATTCTGCAAAGCTATTATTATTATTATTATCTTGTTATCGTCCTCTTGGCGCTGTCTTACCCTGTTATTAGATTTGTGGACATTGTGTGGCAAGCAAGATGTCTCTCTTCTTTCATTACTGTATGACAGTTGTTTCCTGATGAGCTCATCTGTTATGGTTCAGACTGTGCTGACAAATGAACCATAACAAAGAACTTATCATCTGAATGGAGGAAAAGAAACAAGAACCAAAAATCCCTAGATTGGGGGAAGAAGAAAACAATTCCTCATTTAATTACTTAATGGGTTGTACAATTGCAAGTAGTATTATAACTCACTTGTGTCTGGGTAAATACTTAAATTAAACCTGCTATTGAACTGAGCTTTGTGAATTTGTAATATAGTAAGGGTGAAATATGTGTGTGTGTGTGATCATGAGTATTATTACATTATTTAACTTAATTAAATGTGGATAACAAAGTAACAGTTTCCTGTTGCTGTGAAGATTCTTCTCTCTATAGCCTGACATATTCATGACGGAATACATTAAAGCCAGAGGATCCTCCTCTATCAGGGCTTTAAATAACCTCTTGTCCCATGTCTTGTCTTTCTTTTGTCTTCTTTCCTTTCTCTCGCATCAGCCTCACGTTTTCATCAGTAAACCCGTGCTTAACACCAGATAGAAGAACTCAGGAGAGTGCAATTAAAGACCACAGAGTAAGTAAACGTACCTCATGTGTTATAGATGCCTGATAGAGTCTGGTAAAACAGTTAAATATTGTTGAGATGTGTCTTTGTAATGTTTTATAGAAACAAATAAGAAATTTGCTCTTTTTGTGGTATGTATCATTAAGGAATAGTGTTAGGACATTCTATAGAAGCATTTGATAGCTTGATGAATTAGGAGTTTATTAATTAAGTTGCATAGCCTGTCAGAATACTTCACAACTAGTTACTATAAAGGTACTATAGACTTCATCCAGTGAGATACTATGTCAGTAAATAGTGTGAAATGTGTCAATTATTATTATCAAAGCAAAAGAACAGTGTCTTCAGTTTTTCTGATCTCTTCCCTTTTATATTTTAACATTTTTTTGCTTTGCTTTGCTTGGTATTGTCATTCTTTGGGTACATGTAGTTTCAAATAGACAGTTCTTTTTTTTATTGCCTATATACTTTTGCTATGACTATTATAGTCGGAGGATTTCCAAGAAAGCTGTTCCAAATGGGAAAAGTGCACACTCTACTGGCCTTTATGCTGCAAGTACTCTACTCTTTGCATTCAGCCTCCACCTTTTCCAATGGCTTCTTCTACCAAGACATCTTGAATGGAAATGGGAATGGAGAAAGTATGTTTTTGAAACAGTATTCCTTCTGACAGTGGTAACGTTACAAAAGCAATTACTACATATATGGTCTTAAAGAAAAGCTTTTTGGCTTTTTAAGCAAAATGTTTGCTTGGACATAGTGTAGCTGGATGGACATATCACTTTTAGATAATTTTATGTAATAAAAATATTTGGATATGTTTGGAAGGTCTGTCCAGAAAGTAATGAGAATGAAATTCTCACGCTCCATAGGGCTTACACATAGGGATGTGTTTTAATCTTGGGGAACATGAAGAAATCATGCGGAGCCAAGTTGGGGCTATAGGGTGGATGTGGAAAGACTGGAATGTGTTTTTCAGCCACACATTCTCTCACAGCTAGTGAAGTGTGACAGTGCATTGTCATGATGGAGGATCCATGAAGAGATCTGATGGCACACATGCAAAACCCTCTACCTCGAATGTTCCAAAACTCCTAGGTAAAATGGTCCACTTACTGTTTGTCCTGGTATGAATTCTATATGGGCGATCCCTTGAGAATCTAAAAAGACAATGAACAGTGACTTGATTTTTGATTTGCTCATGCGAGCTGTCTTTGTGTGAAGTGACATTGTGTCATTCAGCACTTTGCCTTTTTGTCTCAGGATTGAACACGACTACCCATCTCCTATGATCTCCCTGTTCAGGAAATTGTGCTCTCGCAAACCACCATTCCCATGTGTAAGCCTGACAGGCCGTGGGAATTTCATTCTCATCACTTTCTGAACAGACCTCATGTATATTTGGTATTTTTCAGTTTAACATGTATACATGTTATAGGAAGGAAAAAAATCTATTTTGGTCAAACTTTGGCAGAATTCAAATCAATCTGATGGGTTTTCCCAGACTTCCATACATATCTACTGAGTGTATCCTGTTCAATCTCTAATTCTCTGTAATATTTTATACAGTCCATTTCAGTGGCATAAAACTGCGAGTTGACACTCAGCCGCGCTCTGTGTTTGCTGTGAGGGGTAGTAACGTCACACTGCCCTGCCGGTTCTGGTACGAGCCTCCATTACTCAGCCCGCGGAGGGTGAGGGTGAAATGGTCCTTGTTATCGTTCTCTGGAGACCAAGAATCTGATGTGCTTGTGTCTACTGGTCACCATCAACGAAGTTTTGGAACATTTACACATCGAGTGCATCTTCAGAAGGGTGTCCAAGGAGACATTTCACTCATTATCACCAACATAACCCTGAAGGACAGTGGACAGTATCGCTGTGAGGTTATCGATGGGTTGGAGGACGAGAGTGCGACAGTGGATTTGGAGCTCCGAGGTGTGAACTAAGCTTCTCCAATTCAACTTCATCATTATTCTTACCAATACATAAAGATGTATAAGACTATTTTGAAAGAGACATAATGTGTGACTGACTTGTTTATTAGTAGTAAGTCAAGACATTTTTCCCATTGTCCTCCATTCCCATAAGGTTCTTCATCAGTTCTGGTGAACTAAGGGAAAGTCTGTGCCTTGTTTGTCTTTGTGTGTAAACTTGTTATACGCTGATTATAGATTATGTCCCTGTGTTTCAGGTGTGGTGTTTCCCTACCAGCCTCATCATGGGCGCTACCACCTAACCTTCAAAGAAGCCCAAAAAGCCTGTCATGACCAAGATGCTGTTGTTGCCACATTCGATCAGCTCTTTGCTGCCTGGCAGGAAGGGTTGGACTGGTGTAATGCTGGCTGGCTGACAGATGGAACAGTGCAATACCCCATTGTCCAGCCTCGACAGCCTTGTGGAGGCCTTGATCTGGCTCCTGGGGTACGCAGCTATGGAGCCAGGCACAAACACAGAAACCGCTATGATGTCTTCTGTTTTACATCCACAATTACAGGTAAGACTGAATTGTGCCTCCCAGCTTTATAACTATGAGAAATACTTTACTGTTGAGCTTTTTGGTATACAAAGTTATGAACTTTTTTTGTGTGGAGATTGCTCAGTTATTTATGACAAGCTCAAAGTGTCTTCCTGGGCGACACGGTGGCTCGGTGGGTAGCACCGTCGCCTCACAGCAAGAAGGTCCTGGGTTCGATCCCCGGGTGGGGT